>JAGFPH010014936.1:6063-16769 GCA_018207615.1 Philaenus spumarius | reverse complement strand
CAACAAGTAGAAATATGACTGAAAGAAACTGTTTCATTATTGATTTTTTAAGCTACAAAACTAAAATGTGTTGACAATTTCAGACGCAAATTGAAAATATGAAACTTCCCAACCTAAGGAAGGTAACTATATGTTGATTATTAAACCATTATCCCATTCTTGTGACCATTGTGGTGGAAGTTGTAAAAACAGGCTTATTATACAGTGGAGACTTGATAATCCGAAATGATTGGGACCAAGCCCTTTTCAGATTAAGTGAAATCATTCTTAAAAAAACTTAAATTACGTAATATCATGGGATTGTATAAATATTATGTGTGATTATACAGTTTATTTTATAAGGTCTGTCTAAACATAACCAAATCTCAGGACAAAATTGCTGATAAGAGAATGAAACACTGTCTAGTACAGTACAGTAGCATGGAAGTTGTTCTAAAAGTACATCACATTGCTCGACAGTTGGAGAGGTGTGGCCGGGTGGAGTTTTTGTTTGGTATAAGGTAAACCTGATTTTTAGATTTCCGATTCTATTCAGGTATTTTTGTGAAATATAATGTATATTTCTTCAACGCCCTAGGTGCATTAGGCGTTACTTTTTCCATTGTCCACATCATCTGGAACTGTATATGATACGTTAGTGAGAGTATTGTTTATTTGTTCTAATTTAGGGAAAGAAGTAAAACAAAATGAAATAAGTTTATAAAATAAGAATTTTAATTCTATGATTTATTCTCTACAATTTGTTATAGTAATATTTAATTTTTGGGTAAAGTATATATTCATAAATTACTATTCAAAATAGGCCGAATTTTTTAGCATTCTTGTAGTAGGAACATAAACATTGGTTAAAAAAATAGAACATGGAAATTGATATATTCACGTTTACAGTTCAATTCTATGATTTATCCTCTACAATTTGCTACAGTAAAATTTCGTTTTTGGGTGAAGTATATATTTCTGGTAAATTTTTCAAAATAGGTCTAATTTTATTAGCGGTCTTGTAGTAGAAAAATAAAAACTGTTGTTTTCTTAACAAAATTTGAAATGAATATATTTTTGTATACACTTTTATTTAGAACTAAATTGCAAAACTTTTTTGTATATTTAAAAAAAATTACAAATAATGTTTACAACTTTTTATGTAGGTGAAAATGTTGATTGTTTTCCAATACTGAATTGTTTTTGTTTCCTGAGCTAATAACTTTGAAGATTTTACATCAATCAATTTTTTAGTTGCATATATGAATTTTTTGTTCCTCTCTTTATAAAAAACCTGTGGAACTCTTTTGGATTGGAATATAACTACTCCCTCTGTAATCCGGCATCTCAGCTCTCCGGCACTCCCAGTAATCCGGCGTTTTGTATTCGAATAATGCGTCCCCAATACAGTACAGTACAATGTTTCCCACGCAACGACAAGACTAGTGTCTGAGTAAACAATGCATTGGCGCCAAGAGCGATGACTCATGCACGCCCCCCCTCACTCACTCCGTCAGTCTTAGTCACGATAGCACCGCGTTTAGTGCTCCTCAATCTGTCCCGCGTGTGTACCTGCTTGCTTAGTGTAGGACAGTTGTAGTAGTGTTGTGTTGACAATGGCATATGTGCAGAAAAAACGTAAACATAAAACTCTATCTTTGTTAGATAAACATGAAATCCTAAAGCGGCTTGAAGCGGCCAAGAGCGATGACTCATGCATAAAAAATAATAATGACCCGATGAAGATGAGTTGAATTCAGCCGACAGTTTTATTCGTGTGATGTTCTTACCGCTGAATGTGACCCCCGTCTTACAACCAATGGACCAGAACGTTATCCAGGCGATTAAAATGCAAAACAAAAAGAGCTTATTGTACAATGTGTTGTCTAAGGATGAAAGTGTTATTGAATAAACCTGAAAGATGTGGTATACTCGCTCGCTAATGCTTGGGAAAATCTTAACGAGAAAGTCATCATTTGCTCTTGGAAACCCCTATGGCTGGACATGACACTACTGGATCAGTACAAAAAAGATGAACCGAACAAGAAAGCCAGTGAAGAGAGGGAGATTAAGCTACTGCGAGACGTGGTAAACGAACAACTCGTGGATTCACCGGATAACGCATTGACAACTGATGACGTAGGCGTGTGGCTTACCGGTGAAGCTGATGAAAACAACCAGTTTATGACAGAAGATGACATCATAGAGGAAGTGGCAAGAGAGGAAGAGGACGAGGAACAGGTCGAAGGAGAAGTGACAGCGGCTGTACAATCTATCTCTCACGATGCGACCATCGCCTCATTTGCCACGTCAATTGCCTGGGCGGAGGAAAATGGCGTCTCTGCTAACGATGTCTTAGTTTTATGAAGGTTACAGGAACAAGTTCTCAAAGTGTCTCTCAACCGTAAAAAGCAAAAGACAATTGATGCACATTTCCAGCCGTCTACTTCCAAGGAATAACGTGAGTTATACGATGCATTTTCGTACTTTTTTACTTTGTATAGTACAATGCAATTAAAACTGATTTTCAAATGATATCTGCGTTTTTCTCAATATTTTCCAGTAATCCGGCGTTTTCGGCAATCCGGCAGTGCTCTTGTCCGATATCTGCCGGATTACCGAGAGAGCACTGTACTATATTTGGCAAATTTTGAAAAAATGTTTGCAACACCGTAAAACATCCAAATTTATTTAAACTGCTAGGGTTAACACAAAAATGGAGATAGTATGAACTAAAATGTGTCGATAGTGCCCAAAACAAAATCTCAAGCTCTCGTTGCATATAAATTTTATTTTAAAAATACATATATTTTTTAGGACCATTCAATAGAAATGTTAATTTTATTTAGTTGTAGACCTCTGTTTGGACAAAATCTTCCTAAAAGCCTTAGTTTCACAGTAAATTCACATGGAATGTTAATAGCACTGTCACTTTCACAGTGCACTAAAGTTGGTATGCATGGCTCTTAACTGGTAGCACAGGATCTTAGAAGGTTCAAGATAAGCAGTAAGTATAGTAAATAGATTATTCCAACTTGATTTGCAGGTGTCACAAGTTTCACTCTTTGTTAGTTTTGGATTTATGTTGTAGGTTGCTTGTGGATGGTTTCACAGTTTAATATTGACTCACAGTGGGAAGCTTTACACTTGGGGCTATAATGACTATGGTATGGGAGATGGTAGTACGCAGTCAGCAACACCTGTTGAAGTTGGACAGAGTATTGGCAGGTATGTCCAAGTAGTTTAATAAGGCTTATAACTTAAGTAAATCAGTTTGTTAATATATCCTATACTTAATATCCTAGACGTATATGCACAAATTTTACTTTCAATTCCAACTTAAGCAATATTTTAAAAGTTGTATAGACTAAACCTAATTCTATCTTTAGATGATTCTATGAACCTTTGTTTATCATTACTTTTATATATACTCAATAGAATTCACAAAACTCATGTTTGAATTCCTAGCTTTATTAAATTTATTATTGTAAAAACTAGGTTGTTAGTTTATTTATTAAAATATTACACCCTGTATAGTTTTTGAATTCTTTATAAAATTGTATTAATTTCTCTACATGTATAAATAATATAATATTAAAATTTATGTTTAAATTTACTATAATTCTAATTTTGTAAAGCTCTCTGTTTTAAATAGTTGTATTAATATTGAACTTATTAATGATAACTAAATTTAAAAAGTACATATTGTATTCATATTACAATATAGGCATGTATTATATCCTATTGTGTAGATATTATATTTTTATAAAAATAATCTTTCTTATAAAAGAATAGAATTGTTTTATAAATAAGATGAAATCATAATATATTACATGGTCAAAGTGACTATATAAGCTCTGATACCCTCACCACTATGTTCCTGCCTACAAAGTCATGAAGGCACCAACGACAGGTTAATATTTTTTCTCCTTAATGGTTTCACCCTAGAAAGCAATCGGATAAAATGAATTTCCTTTAAATCAGTTGTCTGGCAATTACAAGTAATGTTTTAAACAATAGAAGAAAGTACATCTGGGCTTGGGTTTAAATGCTGATATTTGATACTATTTGGCTTAGACATTCTGTTAGTATTAAGTTCCAGTATAACCACTTAGAGTAATTAAAACTTCAGAAAGCTGACAGTTTGTGTTGCTATTTGTATCTCTAAATTATACATTATGAACTGTTGATTCTACTGGTGAACTTGTTCTTGTCTATGTATGCTGTAATAAGCCAAATTTGTTTTGTAATTTTAAGGTGTGTTGATGTTGCTGTGAATGGGAAGTGGACAAATGCTGCAGTTAGCCATACAGGAGCAATATATATGTGGGGAGATAGAGGTTTGTACCAATACTATTTGTAATCTTATTTATATTATGTGTAGTGCTGTGCATAAAATATATAACATTCAGTTCAGATATTTGTTCAAATTTCAATCTGGGTTTACATCTCCTGTAAATATCCTTTGTCGTGCCAATGCTGTGGTGTCAGCTTGATACAGCATTAACATGACAGATTATTGTATTTAATTTCACTTAATGTTTTAAGTTTGTTTTTATAATTGAATTTAATGCTTGCTGGTCAATGATTGAATCTTCTGTATTTAACAATTAGCTGAAATAAGTTGAAAAGTTCTGTAGCGAGTTTAGTCCCAAAATATTACAATCTGCCTCATATCAGCTGAGAATTTAGCATTGCAGTAGTGCCTATTGTTTGTGTTTATATACCTGAGCAACTCTTGTGTACAAACAGCTGAAAACATTTAGACTTCCCTGCCCATTGTTCATTGGTAGATTACCTGTTAGGCACATGCCTAGGGGTCGCAAGCTCTAAGAGGCTCATTGAATTTTGCAAAATTCGCATGAATTTGTTCTGCACGATCTGTCAACACTGTACAGTTGCGAGCTCAGCAGCTCACAGATGTGAGACTTGGCTGTAAGATGATTACCAGTTGTAGGGTTAAAAGTACATTTTACCAATTAATCTCATAGCTTACATGTATACACAAATTTCATCAGCCCAGTTTTTCCTATTATAGTTGATCTGAACTTAATATCCATCATGCAAGTTGTAGTGGGGCTCGTAATCCACCACTGCCACTGTTTAATAGAACTGTTCTCATTGTCGGGTAAAAACAAATTTGTATGTTAAGAGCTTTAATAGTACAACTATTTATTAGGGCTGAGCCAAGGCTGATATATTATTAGAGAATTTCCATACAAAAGATGAGCTATTGCAGTGTCCCTTATGGTAAGATCTAAGGTAGGGAGTAGTAAATGAGCACTGATCATGGTCCCCAGAACACATTTTGTGGTGTCATTCGAAATTTTATATATGTATTCGCACTCTAACGGCCGCATTTTAAGTCGAGTTTGATCCAAATTTGTTAAACATGTTGGTTGACTATGTCGCTCAGACGAGTTCGTTAGCCAAAAATAATCCAACAACCGTAAGCACATTTTTTTACCAGAAATATTTACTTATTTGTCACACTAGAATCAAACTTTTTTAGAGTTTTATATAAAAACATATATGTAGGATGTTATTCTGCACATTGTAGCTCGGTTGGTTTCCCCAAAATCGATTAAAACGTAAAATACCAAAAAATTGCCAGTTCAAATCCACGTGGGGGTATTTTGTGATTTGAGACCTATGGCCGAATTTGTACGCTGCGAGCAAAGTAGGCCATTACCTGAGGCCACAAGGTCAAGGTGCAAACTTGCAGAGTGAGTTTTTCCGCTGTGAGTGGAACGAAGGAGCGCGTGATCAAAAATGGAGGCTTAGGTACAAACACATTCTACTAAAATATTTAAAACACATAGGCAACTATTCAGCACCTTCGTGAGTAAACAAATTTCCCAAATTGTAGGTTGAAACATGTTTGAATTATTTCACATTTTGTTTTTTTCTTGTATTTTTTGTTTATGTTTTTTTCTGAAGAAGTTTTGTAATATATTTAAGTTGTACTTGGGCTTATGAGTGGTAGATATTGTGTAATCATCTTACATGGATAATGAAAGAAATCATTTATTGGGAGTTTCCTATGAGTTTTGTTCCTTTTTCCTGAAACCCTACCTTTGCACAGGATTATAGTAAATGTAATATCCTTTCGAATGATATAACTAACAAATTGTACTCGGGCTTATATACTCCTCAAATCCCTACCCAAAAATGATTAAATGGTATAACTCTGCTATTTTGAATCAGATTGAAAAACAACGAAAAAAGTATATCTGGAGAATCCTACGAGGACCCTTTCCCCAAAAAATCTGCAATTTTGAAGCATGTATACTGCCACTTATCAATCCGGGAATAAAACGTATATATATATATATATATAACATAATAAATTTTGGGTATCGTCTCCAAATGGTCTGAAACATATAGAAACGAAGTCCTGCCCTCCGCCGACCAACTCTTTTCAAGTTGGGTCGAGTGTAATATCTCTTATTTTCTTCAAAGATTCGGCTTAAAATGCAAATGATGACAATTAGTTTACATGTATTCTTTGATGTATTAACAGTCAATTTGTCTTAATGAACTGTTTCTAGAATCTGTATTTTCAGTCATGACACCCTCATTAAACAGTACTACTGATCCTAGCCTCTGTTTGCTTCCTGTAGTCCTGCAAGTAACCTCTCAACAAGATATCAAACTCTCACTTTATATTTCATGACAATAATACTTTCCTAAACATATTATTTACTCTAATAACTGGGCTTGTGTTATTTATATGTGAGAAGAGTTTTTATGTGATAGTCTGTTTTGTCATAAATAAATTCAAATAATATTCTTATTATGATGTAAATGTATCAAAATTACCTTCTTGTTATTTAAGTACTGTATGTGTAAACATGGCAATTACAGTTAAGCCCATTATTGTTTGCATGAAGTTGTATCTGTTATAATTAATTCAATGATTGGTTTGTTTAGAGAATAATAAAAGTGTAGGAGTACCAACAGCTACTGAATGCATTGAAATGCAACAAGTGTTTGCCAAAATTAATTGGTCACAATATTCTTGGCCATGCAAAACTATAAGCTCAGCTTCAAGTAACATGGTAGTAGTAGAAGACTCATCTATTGCAGGGAAACTGAAAGCCAGTGTTAATGATGAGGTAAGTTATTAGTTTATTGAAGTGAAGCCATTATATGATACAACCATACAAGATGTTGGCTGTTGTCAGGGCCAGAACTAGGGAGGGGCTGCCGGGTTTTCAAATAATAAAGCATTACTTCAATTATTTGTGCAATTTGGTTTTTTACGTCATCAATTTTATTTATATTTTATTTAATGTAATTTAAAATCATGTCATAGATGTTAGCTCTGGAAGAGGTCATGTTAATACGCCCGGATTTTTTGCTATTTTGTAAGAATTTTTTATATCCCAATCCAAAAGTGGAAAATAAATTTTTTTACAGAATAAGGTCCAAAAATTCATATATGCAACTAAAAATTTTACTGAGGTAAAATTTTTAAAGTTGTTCGCTCAGGAAGCAAGAAATGATTAGTAACGGAAAAAATCCAACTTTAGGACCACATAAAAAGAAGTCAACATTTTTACTCGCAGGTAGGAAATGAGTCAACATTGGGTCTCACCGACGCCGCTTCTATCTCATGTCAAGTCAGACATACTCCTCATACTTGACTGTCTCCCCCTCTTGTTGTTCTAAAAATAGTTCAATTTCAATATTAGATTTTCAGTTCCCACAGAAGTACACACGCAACGCATATCAGAGTTTTGTAACGTTATCGATTAGTAAGTGCATTCTTTACTGTTTTTGTTAAAAGTTTTTGAAGTTTTAATTTTGATTGGGTTTTTGTAACGATGAGCGGAAAAGCCAAAAGAAAGTTTGTGCCAATTAAAAAATTAGAGGCCTTGAAAAGACTAGACCATTGTGAAACCTTGAAGAAACTTGCAGCTGAGTACAGTGTCGGTGAAATATCTGTAGGGTATCTGTAGAAATAATGGAGCCGTAATACATACAATCAAAAAAATTTCTACTATTAAATGATCTAATTAAAACATTAAAAAATATGTTTGTTATTCTTTATTTTTTACAATTTCTCCGCGTATTCAGAGTTTTTTTTATAGTTTGAGGTACAGTCAGCCTTAATTACGCGTATTCCGAGTTTTTTTTATAGTTCGAGGTACAGTCAGCCCTAATTAGCTCGAATTATCGTGATTTTACTGTATTTTGGAATCAAAAACTATAGAATGAAAGAAATTGTCTTAAAGACTGACGAAATTTACCAAAAGTCCTATAAATAAAGTTATATAACACTGAAGAAACGTTTTTGTAATATGTACAAAATATTAAAAAGTTTTGTAATTTAGTTATAAAATGAAGTATATAAAAATGTATAACAATTTCAAAATTTTGGTTTAGAAAACAGCAGTTTTTATTTTCATACTACAAGACTGCTAACAAAATCAGGCCTATTTTGAATAGACATTTAGGAATATGCTTTACCCAAAAATGAAATTTTATTTTAACAAATTGTAGAGAATAAATCATAGAATTGAACTGTATACTAGAAAATGCTTATTTTATAAACTTATTTCACTTTGTTTCACTAAATTAGATCAACTAAACAAAACTCTCACAAACATATTGTATACAGTTCTAGACTCTGTAGACAATGGGAAAAGGTAATGACTAACATGCCTAGGGCATTGAAGAAATGTACGTATTTCACAGAAATACCTGACTAGAATTCAACACTAAATCTGGTCTATCTTATACCAAACGAAAATATAGTTTCCTCTTCAAATCGATATAAATATCATTATACAAATATATAGATTTCTAATAGATATATGGATTGCAAAATGTTCTTGCACCATAGAACATCATCTATTTCTTTTGATGACTTTATTAATAACTTTGCTGCCCATAAAGCTTGAAAAGTGACAATTTGATTTATTTAGATTCAAGAATGATTAAGGACTGTTAGTAAATTTAGTAGGTACTCAAAACTCAAAGTAAAAATCTAATTTGTTTTCATTGTGTACCCAACTGAAATAGTACAGGACTACATGAATTCCAATTTATAACCATAACTTAAGAATGATTTGAAGTTTAACTAAATGTATCATTTCTCAATATGCTACCCACTTCTGTAATTTCAGAATTAAATTTTAACAAATGAAGAAAAAACTTTACTTTTTAGATTCCGTTAAAAATTATTACAAAAAATACAATAGAAGTTTTTGAAGTTTTAATTTTGATTGGGTTTTTGTAACGATGAGCGGAAAAGCCAAAAGAAAGTTTGTGCCAATTAAATAATTTAGAGGCCTAGAAAAGACTAGACCATTGTTAAACCTTGAAGAAACTTGCAGCTGAGTACAGTGTCAGTGAAATATCTGTAGGGTAAAGGAGCCGTAATAGACAAATAATCAAAAAATGTCTACTATTAAATGATCTAATTAAAACATTAAAAAATATGTTATTCTTTATTTTTGACAATTTCTGCGTGTATTCCGTTAAACATTTTTATAAAAAATACAATAGAGGAGTGTTGAAATTTCGCATAGCTTAATTTTGCTTATCTGCTTGCACTATAGGTTGATGAGTAAATACGAAGCTGTAATTAATAGCATTGTCTTAAGTACAGGAAAGTATGTACTTTTATTTTTGATAAATAGTTTTAAATGGAGTGAGTATATTGGGGAGCAGGAAGAGGGACGCTGAAATATATCCTTGCCCCGGGTGAAAGGAGGACCAGTTCCAGCCCTGGCTGTTGTACTTAGTACACAATAGATTATTGCACCACAATTGTGTAATTCTACATGTATATAGTTTTTGTTTTATTTTGCAATTTCATCAAGATTGTTTAGCTAGTACTTGCTCACTTTCATTTCTTACACAATTTATACTATTAAGTAAAACCATCAATCTGTGTTTGTTATTCTTGAAATCCTTAGCTCATTTACTATCTCAGCCTGTTAAGAGTTGAAGTGTGCAAGCAATGCTACAGTGGGCAGGTATGACTAGAGGTTAATTTATGCTTGTCTTTTTATTTTTATGCCGTAAATAGTCAATGACCCTATATTGTAGTGATACAGTTTCTGATTTCACCTTCTTCAAGATGCTCAATGACTTCCAGCTTTTGCTTGATCATAAGAGTCACATATTTGAGCATATTACTTGCACCAGTCGAACTTCTCAGTCCGTATTTGTATGGTTGGACACCCACAAGTACAACAACACAATTTCTATAGTTCTGTTTCCCATAACAAAGTTAAATAAACACATATAAACATTTGAAGCCTAAGCAAACAGATTATTTAAAGTATAAACTGGATTACACTAAGTGTGCATAAAGTAAACTGAGGGCTTTGGTGTTGTTTCTATTATTTAAATACAGTCTCCATTGGTAGCTAACATTGAGGTTGTATCTTTTAAAGTTAATAACTTGGTATACAACTAAGCTTATGTTATGGTTGGACACCCAGAATTACACTACCACAGTTTCTGAAATAATTTAATACAGGGTGTACAAATTCTGGAAAGTCACAGAGATTCAACTATTAAACTGATGGTCAGGGAAATTCAGGCAATAAAAAGATGATCAGGGAAAGTCATTGAATAAAAAGATGGTCAGGGAGAGTCAGGGAAAGCAGAGGGAGTAAAAAGATTTTCAGGGAGAGTCAGATACTAAAAAGATGTTCAGGAAATAAAAAGATGGTCAGGGAAAGTCAGATAATAAAAAGATGGTCAGG
>JAGFPH010014935.1:11790-22332 GCA_018207615.1 Philaenus spumarius | reverse complement strand
ACTCCCCTCGCCCGGTCACACAAGTGCGAGCTGCTGGCGTGAAAGTACTGCAGGTGTGTACTTGCATATTTTCAGTAGCGATCTCGTGCAATGTTGTCGCAAAATATACGACTGATCACAGTTCATACCGTAATAAAATCGGTTACAGAAATATTTTGAGCTAAAACACTTCGAGCTGAAAGTGCTGTTAAAAAAAGAAAGAAAAAAAAACAGAACTAGTTGGGTCAGGAGTTGGATGCAAAGTAAAGGGGCAACGCACACAAAATATAAAGAACTATATAATGAAGATCCCCGAGAATATAAAGTCACATTTGCAAGTAGAGTTACTCTTAATTTTAATTTTAAGGTCCCGGGCTTACGAGCTACTGTCATGTCGCAATACCATGCAAGTTGACGTACGAGTCGCATGCGAGCTACTGCTTTTGGCGTGGTGGGGGAAGGCGAGAGGCGAGTAAAAACAACAAAAATATTGTAGTAACTCGCACATGACAGTAACTCGTATGCGAGTAGCTGCATACTCGCACGGTGCGAGTAGCTGCACTGCAGTAACTGACTAGGCCAGCTCGGATGCTATTTCGCACTGTGTAACCAGGCTTTAAAGAGTAAGTTTGCACTAACCCATTCTTACCTCTCTTCTCTACTAGCTGTCTTAAAAATTAGGCTACTTGGATTTCGCTCTGGTAGTTCTTCATTTATTTTTAGTAATTTAATTTGATTTGAAAGAGATGTAATTTTATGGTGTTTATTGGAAGTTAAGTAGACATTTTTGTTTACAGTTTGCTTTTTTTAAATGAGAATCAACAAACAAAATCCTAAGGGAATCTTATTCAACTCAGCATAAGCTTAAGTTGGTAAAATAAAGAAATGTTTGAATATTATAAGGCAGAACTTTCAATGAGGCATCTTTGATATGTATAATCACCCCAAACCCCAAACCCCCAAAACCGAGGTTCTTCCAGTGTATCCACTGAACATACCTCAGATTTTAACCTTTTCTTTTTGTACCCAGATAGTCTGTCTGCCTTCTTCTAAACGACCAAAATAATTGTTTTACATATTTATTATCTCTTGCGTGATTTAGTACAAGAGCAGTTAGTTACTTGACCTTCTAGTTTAAAAACTTTCAGTACCACTAGTTCAACGATCATTTCCCGTTATCTACTAGCACATTCGGTTAATTTATTTACTTTGTTAGAAACGCTATCATGTTTTTATATACATATAACATTTTTCTGTACATGTGTATGTCACTGAAATCCTCCTGAACGGTTGGACCAATTTTGATGAAATTTTTTGTGTCTGAGTGGGTCCCTGGATGGTTTAGATTCCTAATTGGACCCGGTAGGTGGAGCTGCGACCTGGTTACAGAACATTTTGTTTTCAATTATGAAAACCAATGTTTGTTTCTTTGTCCTCTATAGGCTCAAAAACTGTTCGACCGATTTCGCTAAAAAAATTCACACTTTATCCATAACATTGCCAGGAGTGTTATGCTACCCCTATACATTAAATATAAATTAAACTAACTTCCCACAATATATAAAGCTAAAATTATATGTTACTTTTAAGGTATATACAAAACTATTTCCTGTTTGATTACTCAAGTCAAAGGGATGAAATGGAATAACTACCCTTAAAATTAAGTAATAATCCACTTAATTTGTCTATGTTCTCAAAAACTACTCAGCTAAATTTACTAAAATTTCACAATTTAAACATATTAGTACCAGCATATTTTTTTAGAGAATATCGTCACTACAAACAAAAATAATTAAATAAAGTAGCTACTACGCAATAAAAATAAATTGCAATACATTTCTACAAACTACAAATTTAAAATTATTTAATATTATTCTTAATTGTTATTAAAAAAAATCACATTTGCGATTTGATTAGTTAAGTCAAAAGGGATGAAATGGGATGAAATGGGATAACCACTCTTAAAATTAAATCATGCATTGTCAGGTCCACTAGTTATTTATATAGTATATCTTCATTCTTTGTACCAAATCCTTTCCTCTTTGTAATTTTTGTGTTACCTAAATTTAGCACATTAATTCAATAATTTATAACAATTGATCTCTAAAAAAAAGCAGAAAACATCACATCGCTTATTAATATACTTTTGTCCAGATTTGTTTGCTTGTCCCATATACACTGAAAGGTGTAAACAACAAAGGGAGAATGTTTACCAATAACAGCTGTCAGTGACAGTGAATGAGTGTGACATTTAAAATGAGGATATTCGTGTTTTAATATTGTGTGAGCTAACTAAAAGTACGCTGCTAGTAATGAAAGTTTTAACATTTACATTTAAAATTAACAATTTCGAATAACCTGGTAGTCCACCTAATCAGAAAATAATTACAACATAATTTACAACATGTTTCATAAAAATCTGTATTTTTTTTAATCGACGAGAGTTTGCTGAAAGTTCAATTTAAAAAACATTTCTCCTATCCAGGCGTACTTATTTCGATTTAATTTAACTCCAGTTTTGCTTTTATTAGCCTTTTATTCACTATTCACACGTATATTCCAATTCTGGACGATCTTATGTTGAATATTATGTCTCATACATTTGTTAGCGAAGGTTACATTGTTCATTAGACTTGACTAGTTGCATGTCTTTGAGTAGGATTAAACTTGACTATTTACATGTCTTTGAGCAATTAGTTTCAAAGAGAGGGTGGTAGATGGACTGAGAGGTATTTCTTTCTTCCAGTCTGCTACAGTTGAAAGCGACAATATAGTTGCGTAGGCGCGAAACTAGTTACAGGTAATAGATTTATGCTGCTCAATTGTCAGTAGTATAACTGGTATAAAGCCCCCCACACACTATCAAACATGTTGGTCGAGCATGTTGGGATTGAGCTCGTCGAACATGTTCGATATTGTGTGGGCTCCATCTCAACATGCTCCACTGTTTTGTTGTGTTGAGCGTCAAATGTGTGTGGGGAACTGTCTAGCGGCGAGAAGTATTGTGATTGAGGTTACAAAATGTCCTTCAATGACAACAAACAATTTTGGACAGAATGCATTAAACTTTATGGGGAACAACAGGTTCTATGGGACGAAAAAGCGAAGGCTATTGTACTAATCACTCGTGTAAAAAGGGATACGCCGTCCTGATAGAAAGATGTAAAGAAATTTTTCGGATTGCGACGAAGAATTCGCGAAATCGAAAATTGAATCTCGCGGAGAATAAAACACCAACACATTGACAACCCATTAATTCTTATCGGCCTGTTGGAATTGTCCGGTTTTGTTTCCTACACGTTTTTCATCAGTTCTTTTGAAACGGATACCGGATCCGTCAGAAAGAAGGAAGGATTAGATACAACTAGGTAGAGTAATAGCATTGTATTTGGATAACTTAATAGACCACCGATCCAATGCAATATTTCGTTCCACTTGAAATTCGACGATAGTGGTGCTATCTATTGGGGAAACGACGGAAGCTGTGTGAAACACCAATGCTACCAATGATTTCTCCCTAGCGCTACCTCGCGGCGCGACCATGCACTATTTTCCCAACAACCTAATTTTCGCCACACTGCTGCCGTATGGATGCAAGATCTATTTACTATTCATGATCTATGGTAATAGGCAGCCCAGTTGGAGGTGCCAGCAGGAAGGCAACTACTACCCTTTTGCGGAAACAGTCTCATAACTCGGCATTACTAAAAACATTTCTCATTCCTTTTCTTTCGGTTTCCAGTTTTAAAATCCTACTATGTAAATATAATTGTTGTTGAATAAACTATTCATGGGTAGATATAAATTAGGTATAAATAGAAATTGTAAAAGACAATTTTATAGGAATAGTCAGAGACAGTGGTTGTGAACTTGTTGTTTCTGGTTGTGGTCTTCTTGCAGGACAAGTACGCAAATGGCAGGCGGAATGAGTAGTAGAGCGTTCCGCCAACTGGTAATGTTGTTGCCACCTGCCGGTTGCGTTCATCCGTTTTTGTTATCTTCAAGGAATTTATTTTTTTCTCGATCTTTTTCAAGACTTTGCAGTACTAACGGGGTAACAAAACGGAAAGTTCGAACAACCTATGGTTTTTAGAAGAAAATGGAATCGTAACGCAACGGATGGTGAAAACCCACACTAAACGTCTTGCTTGATTCAGTCCTTGTAGTCAAAATAAATCACACAACCCCCGCCGGCTCTTCAATGCCGGATTACCGCATTGTTATTCGCGTGCCGAGCTTTCGCAATTATCCGCCGCTTGTTTTGCCCGAGACTAATACATTATCCCTTTGTTGTAAAAGTTCTATTGTTGTTTGGTTTCTTTTATAAGCGTACAATTGTTAATCAAACACACTTAGAATGGCAATGTGCCGGGTTGCTTGGGAACTTAAAAGTAAGGCCATGTATTGCAGTGTAAGAACGGTTGAACGTAATGGGCGTAATGGAAAACACAATTTATCTACAAAAAGTGTGCCACCGTTGAGATTTCAGAAACTATTGTTTTATAGTAAAGTTTAAGGGGGAGTGGGACTTCACCTTTGGGTGTGGGCAATACATTTTTCAAATAATTTAAATAATTACCGCTATTTCCAATATGGAGGTTACTTTAAAATTTCACCTAATTTAAAAGCACCTAATTTTTTCATTTTATCGGTTTACCACATAGTTGTAAGACTTTCTAGAATTTGAGCATTTTATTGAAATTTGGATTCTTGGATTTTTTAAATACTCCACCGACTTGGGAGTAGGATTTTTTAAATTTGTAATTCTATTTTTAGAGTCTTTCTATATGTAGCTAGATATTAAAAAAATCGAAAAATCTAAATTTCAAGTTCAATTTTTAGGAAAACGGTTAGGTTTATTAAAAAAAAAGCAAAAAGTCTTAAAATGATCTTTATAATCCATAAACTAATAAAATATGAGTTTTGATAAGACATTTTAAAGGTGGCTGCCATATTGCAAAATATTAGTATTTTTATTTATAAAAATAAAAGTAGAGTTTTATTGTCCAAATTAATTAAGATGAAGGATCCCATTTTGTTTAAAATAATAATTTCTGAGATGCCAATGGTTGCACAGTTAATATGGTTATCACGTATACAGAAGAAGAAATGAATTAATGTCCATGTATCGTACAGTTGGCACAGACTAGGAGTGTGTCTGCCCCAATGGGCGTGTCCTCCCTTCTACTTTTCCTCCAACCTGCCTTGGCGGTACAACCAATTCCACAAAACATTAGGTCCGCAAATAACATTAAACTGAGAAAATGAACAGCGTCTCACATTCTTATTTTACTTTTGCATACAATATTTATATAAAATAAACGGTACCAGATAACTGCCACATACTTTCTCCCAGTCGAAACTTTATACCTTCCCAAGAGTAGCGTAGGAGGTGGTTATTTAGAATTGCAAAAGTAGGACATGCCATGGAAAATTTAGATGCATGTAACACACGTCCATATTTTATTATTATATTATATTATTATTATTATTATTATTACTATTAAAACTTCAGAACAAATTTGCACCAAATATGTCAATTAAGCCTGTATAGATGCAAGAAAAAAGGTTTTGCAAAACAACCTCCTTTTTGGCCAATAACCCCCAAAAAATCAGTTATATTATTACTACCTAAACGAGATTATTTAGAAAGCTGCGGTTTTTTGCATAAGGTAGGGTACATTAAGGGCTACAAATAAGCAAAGTTTTATCAAAATCGTTATAGCCGTTTTTGAGAAATTTAGATTTTTCTCGTTTTTTGGCCATTTTTTGGGGGAGGGGGTAAAACCCCTTAAAAATCAAAAAGTTTAAAAAATGAAAAAACTCCTGGAGATATTCCAGAACTACACTTACATAACAAATTTCATCAAAATCGGACCGTTGGTACGGTCTCCAGCTCTGTACACAAATAACAGACGCACGGACAGACATCACAAAAAAAACACTATTTTGGGTTCAGTCAGAGAGCACCAAAACAAATAATTCCACTAAAAATATTTTTGAGTTCAGGGAGCACCAACACAGATAATTCCACTAAAAAATGTTTTGGGGTTCAGGGAGCACCAAAACAGATAATTCCACTAAACATTCAAATTGGAAAATTTGGGCGAAAACAATACTTTCTCCATACGTATAGGGGGGAGAAAGTAAAAGTATGATGGACTATGGTAAAATTATAAGTAACTGAAACTACTTCATTTAGCAACCGTTTCCAATGATCATCGTTGGTGAAAATAAATTAGGCCTACTACAGATAGGTACAGTTACCGTTGGTGCTAGTTTAACGTTTGATAATTTTGTAAAAAACTAAATTAAACTAACCCGAATAGGAAAAAAGATTCTGAATATTTAAATTTTAATGTATAGAATCAGATCCTGTATTATAGCGCGCTAATGTTTTTTTGACTTCTGTATATATTTATAAATAAAACAACTAATTTTTACACGTTCTGTTCGCTAAGAAAAATGTGTTTAGCCTATCACTTTTATTATTTGCAGTGAAGAACAGAGGTCTATATATTTTGTATTGAGGTTGTACTGATCCTGTTGGACACAAGAAACAAAGGGTGGGGGCCCCTCTTTACTTCCCCTCTCGGACACTTTCCCGGAGTGAGGGATCTATACTAGTGTTAAACGTCGCGCCAGGTGAGCACTGACGACGTCACAGCGATGTTACCTCAACTATTGATACAACTGAGGCACTGTACGCATCTAAGAAGTTATATTCCTTACTAGAGTAGCTCTGGTTAAAACCAGGTTTGGAAGTAGTATTGCTGTGTTGTGTGTTCTAATTATGGCTGGGTAAAGGAAGTGCACGTAGTTGGCTACCAGAATTACCAAGTAAGTAATCCCAAAACTTAATAATCTTAAAGTAACGAAAAGAAAATCTTGTAACTGACCGTTAGTATGAGTTGTGGCTAGTGTTAATTAATTTAGACATCTTTTTTAATCTATTTGTATTATAGCGTTGTCAAAGCTGATTATTCTTGAATTGGTGATCACTGTGAGCTCTTGGCTTGACTAATTGATTAATTGGTCTGCGGCTTCGTAAAAACAATATAACGATACTTTTATATTTAGCTACTATCCCCAATCCGAAGGTATTCTATCCACTCTTCGACCCATCGAGGCAGGAGCTCCAAAATGCTCGGTTCTTGGACCGTTATTGTACCTTCTGAGCACTACAACATTGGCTGATTTCACACTTGGCGACACGACACCGACTCGGCACCGACACGATATCGGAACGATGTTGTCGGTCATGAAAACTAACTTAAACTTAAGAGTAGCTTTCACACTCACCGACATATCGGTGTCGTGTCGTTACAGGCGCCGACATGTCGACGAGCTGCTGGTCTCCCTTCTTTATCGGAACGATATCGTCTCAGTTTGTTTACTGGTAGCTATGGTAATCAATCGATAATAATTTGGCCTCGTTTAATATCTTTTTCTGCTAGATAAATAATAAATATGTCTAATTTTAAATATGATTTCGTGACATTAATTGAACTTGTAGAAAGTAAGCCCTGTTTGTGGGACAAGTTCAACGACAACAATAAAAATAAAATTCTGAGAGATAAGAGCTGGAAAGAAATATTTTCCTATTTAGAAGATGGATACTATAACCTAACTAATCCAGAAAAGAAAAAAATAGGTGAGTATTTTATAATAGTCGTATCTTCTAATAAAAGCTAATATCATTATCTTTATTTTGATATATAATAATATATCTAAATATTAAATTTTAACAAGTAGGCCTACAGTTTTATAAAATCATATCAACACATTGGAAAATGTTACTATTTTACATAATAGAATATTAGTAGCATATTTACTAAAATCAATTGATTTATCAATATGAAATGAAAAGAAAATCAAATATAATATTTTTATGTTTCTTTTGATATATAATAATATACCTACATACCAAATTTTAACTAATAGGCCTAGTGTTTTTAATCAGTGCAAAATAGTTTAACTGAACTTAAATGATGTGGAAAATACGTGAACTTACTACGTATACTGGAAGTATGGGAGCCCAGATTTTTATCACGTAAGCTCACTAGTGAAGTCCGTGACTTTGTACCCGTGATGTGAGGTGACAAAAATGTAATTCTATTTAATTGAAATACCATTCAATACAATATTCCACACTTTTAGCCCATGAAGTGAGGTGACACTTGAGCTCACGTGACGTGACGGCAGTGTGTTTCTACCTTTTAACATTATTTTATATAACATTTAAAATAGGCCTAGGCCTACTATATTTTTATTTAAAAATACAACACACATTTAAAACATAGTAGTTATAAGACTTTAAAGTTATGTATAAAATTAAATTTTTGATCTGCCACGGTAGTTGACCTTCTGTACTAACGAAGTAATTTGCGAAATGAGTACGTACACCTTTTCCTGTTTTACCAATAGACTTTGTTTTTGACACATAAATCTCTAAATAGAGATCCTGTAGACACCATTTCTTCCTCTTCCCTTTCGCCATCTCTTGAACGCACTATATTATGCAAAATTACACATGCTTTTACTATATTTTTGGAAAAGGTTTTTGAAACATTAAGTGGTCTATGGAAGATTCTCCATTTATTTCTATACTATACCAAAAGCACATTCTACGTATCTCCGTGCTCTATGTAGTCTGTAATTAAATACACGTTGTTTCATACTTAAATTGTGAGTGGTAAACTCTTTCAAAATATGTTCATGTAATCCAAATGCACAATCGGCAAGAAACACGTAAGAAATTTTTAAGCCTTTTGGTGGGATAGGTTTTGCCTCGGGAATGTGTAATTGACCTCTTTTCAGTCTTAACAGAGGAGTCGCCATCCTTGCCATAGGCTCCAATGTCAAAAAATACAATTTTTGTAATGCATTGATCCTGCATGTCAAAAATTCTTTACACGAATATGCTTCCCATCTATGGCACCGAGACACATAGGAAAGTTAGCTCTACTTTTGAATTCTTCCGCAACATCTTCCCAGTCATGCTGGGTCATCTCTTTCAGATATGTTGTTCAAAAAATGTCCCATATTTGGCTGCATACGTAATTTATAATACCGATTCGAAATGTGTAGTACAGTTCTGTTAATGTGGGCCCTGCAGCCAAGTATCTGAAATAAAAAATAATTCAAATACAATTTGCATCATCATTAAGTTTAGACCTATACAACGGTATATATAATAATTTTTTGTATATGTAAAACTACTTTTAAACTAAAAATAAATCAAATATTTATAATAAATAAAAAACACATTATTTTAAGTCAACGTAGTTATTAGAACGAAATTTTAGGCTTTTTAAATTAAACCATAGGAGTTAAACAGTTACCATAGAAATTGTTTTATTTATAATATAAAGAATAATTGCACAAGTTTTCATTGAATTTGTATATAGTAAGTAGATGTAAAATTTTTTTAATAATATCTGATTTTTATTTCAGGTGATGTAATCGTAAACAAATGGTTAAATATAAGAGACGCATTCATGCGATCTTTACGGACCACAACTGGACAAGGAGCTAAAAAAAATATATGTACACTGACCATTTGAATTTTTTAATAAAATCATTAAATACATGTGAAACAACAAACAATTTAACCCAGGATGTTGTGGAATGTAGTGACGACATGCAAAGTTCATTGCAAGTAGACATATCGACAGAATCTCAATCGGCACCTGAACTGTTTCCTCGAGTACGTCGTCGTCGGCGCGACCGAATAAACAAACAGAGTATGTTAACAACAAAGTTACAAACACAAAAAAAAAGGAAATTGAACGATGTAGATCGAGAAATTTTATCGGAACTAAAAAAAGGTAACAATTCAAATGACCGTTCTGATCAAGAGTTAATGATGTTATCCTTTGTACCTTATATTCTAGATATGAACGAAACAGAACTCATGACCTCCACATGGACATTCTAAGTGCAATAAAGACTATTAAACAAAAACGTCAAACTTTTAATAATAATAGTAGGAGTAATGGTAGTAATTCTTGTTGTAGTAATCATTCCGCTTGTCGTAGTAATAATTCTATTCAACATCCAGAGTTAAATTATTCAATTTTACAACCAGAGTGTTTTAATACTAGTGAATGTACAGTGACATATAACGTTCAACCCCATTCTGAATCATTTCAGAGTTTCTTTCGTGAATGTAATAATGAGATACAGTAACTGTTTTAATTTTGTATAAAGTTCTTCTTTTTTTAATTACATTTATTTGCTGTCTGATATTAGTCTGGCATTCAGTTTAATGGTATTTTTTCAATTTGTTCAGTTTGTTTTTATTTTCAATTCTAATAACATTAACAATAATTTATAATAATTATATTATTATGTAAAAGTTAAAAGTTTATTTGTAAAAATACAATAATAATACAAATCTTACCTTATTGTTACTGATAACATTTCTTCTGGTGTAATTGTCATTCTGAATAAAGTATATTTTTTCTTGATGTTGTCCGATAACCTTACTAACACATAATCAAATGTATCTTTGCTCATCCGAAAAAAATTAAAAAACTTATCTGGATGAGCAACCAATTT
>JAGFPH010014934.1:577-22333 GCA_018207615.1 Philaenus spumarius | reverse complement strand
AGCCAAGTTCAAGTGTAACCAATGTGATTATTCTTCTGCTAAATTAGGAAACCTTAAGATACACACAATGAGGCATTCGGGTGAGAAACCTTTTAAATGTAAGGAATGCAATTATTCTTGTATTAAATTACAAAGCCTTAAGAGACACACAATGAAGCATTCGGGTGAGAAACCTTTTAAATGTAAGGAATGCAATTATTCTTGTATTCAATCACAAAGCCTTAAGAGACACACAATGAGGCATTCTGGTGAGAAACCCGTAAAGTGTAAGGAATGCCATTATTCTTGTGTTACATCACATGAACTTAAGTTACATTCAATGAAGCATTCTGGTAAGAAACCTTTTAAGTGTATGGAATGCAATTATTCTTGTATTCAATCACAAGACCTTAAGAAACACACAATGAGGCATTCGGGTGAGAAACCTTTTAAGTGTAAAGAATGCTTTTATTCTTGTGTTACATCACAAGACCTTAAGAAACACACAATGAGGCATTCGGGTGAGAAACCTTTTAAGTGTAAGGAATGTGTTTATTCTTGTTATACATCAAATGAACTTAAGTTACATTCAATGAAGCATTCTGGTAAGAAACCTTTTAAGTATGTAAAGAATGTTTTCATTCTTGCGTTACATCAAAAGACCTTAAGAAACACACAATGAGGCATTCGGGTGAGAAACCTTTTAAGTGTAAAGAATGTTTTTATTCTTGTGTTACATCACATGAACTTAAGATACACACAATGAAGCATTCGAGTAAGAAACCTTTTAAGTGTAAGGAATGCTTTTATTCTTGTGTTACATCAACCCAGCTTAAGAGACACACAATGATTTATTCTGGTGATAAACGTTTTACGTGTAAATAATGCAATTATTCTTGCGCAGTCAAATCTAACCTTAATAAACACCTTAAGCGTCACTAGATGACACATACTGGTATACTCATTTCAGATATTATACTCGTATGTAAATATTGTACTAAAGATGTCCCTGTGTATAACATTATTGAGATCCTGACAAATTTTCATTTATATTAAAGAATGTATGTATTGTACATCTCAAGCAATTGAGATAACAAATTCAAAGTTATATACGGGAGAAAATTGTACATAGTGTAGAATGTGGTTATTTACTTATGTATTTGTTACAATAAACAAATGTTTTAACCCTACATATGTTCATGATAACTTTCTGAAATTCCAAGCCATTATGGTGCGTGTTACAAGCATTTTTTCAAAATTCACGAAATATTGTCATTATACACCAATCGAAAAGTGTTTCATAGCTTTTTTGTAGAAAAAAGTTCAAAGAATTTATTTATATATATATGTCAGTAAGATGTTTATTGATGTAAAATTTTCATCAAAGTTATTAGCTCAAGAAACAAAAAATGTTCAGTAATGGAAGAAAAATGTTCAACTTTAGGTCTACGTAAAAAGTAGGCTAAAGTAATTTTTTCAAAATATATAAAAGATTTGTAATTTAGCTCTAAATAGAAGTGTATAAAAATATATCAATATAAAATTTATTTTTTTGAAAACACAATTTTTTATGTTCCTACTACAAGGCTGCTAACAAAACTAGGCCTATTTTGTATAGTAATTTAGGAAAAACTAAATTAGTTTCAATAGTATTTTTTTCTTTGGCCAAAAATGTAATATAACAAAGTTTAAGCAATAAATCATAGAATTATTGAACTGTATAGGCTGAAAATTCTTATTTTATAAACATATTTCATTTTGTTTTACTTGTTTCACTAAATTATACCAAATTAAAAAAGTTCTCATGGGCCCAGTCTATACATATCCTATTGGCCTAGACTGTGGGAACAATGCATAGCCAGAGCGTGGGGACTGTGGGTATTGATTTCAACAAAATGTCTGTATTTCACAGGACTATACAAATAAAATCCTAACACTCAATTTGCTTTACTTTACACGAAACGATAGATTGTAGTTTTCTCTTCAAATCGATAAAAATATCACTGTACAAATATATTGAATTGTAATAGATATATCGATTGCAAAATATACTTTCTCATTGGTTTGAAAACTGTCCAACTGCAAGAGTTTACAGAAAACCTAATATTTTAGAAACTATAAGAGTGCTATATTTTAGTACTATTTTATGACTCTTTGTATTATTTTCAAAATAATTCTGTCGAATAATTCGAATTGCAATATGTGCTTTCTCATTGCTTGAAAACTGTCCAACTGCAAGGGTTTACAGAAAACTTAATATTTTTGAAACTGTAAGAGTGATGACTGATTATAAGACAGTTTTAGAAAGTTACATTTTTAACTTCTGTGTAATTATTATTACAGACCAAAGGTCTGTTTATATTATTTTCAAAATAAGTCTGTCTGACTATATCAAAGAAGAACGGCATTAGCAGTTTAGTTAACTACAATATTAAAACAGTGATTACATTTGTAAATATACATTATAGAACAAATTAGTAAACACAAAAATCAAAGTTTAAATCATTTCCTTTCCAATGGTTTTTGTTTTATTGTGATTAGATAATTTTTAGTGGGTGAAATATTCAATACAAGTAGAGTTGTCGACACTTATGCCGAGCCCTATGGCTGCTCAATTTGATGAGTGAAACACTTTGCCACGCCGCACACGCGCGTTTCTTAAGCTGTCGTGCTCAAAGGGTTTTCGCCCAACGTTCTGAAGCTACTTGCCGCTTCTCACACGCGCACCTACTCAAAATTCGGGTTATGACGTCACTTGTTACGTCGCACCCGCCTCTATTTTATATTTTATTTGCCCTTAAATATTTTTTGCGCGTATACGTGGACAAGAAATAGGAAATACGCTAACTTTCCTAAATCTTAAAAGATTTGTTTGTAATAAATACACTTTATATAATATTTCACTAGCTCTAGCCTGACTCCTTCTCCGGGCCGTGCCGTCTGGATTTATTATGTCACACACGAATTAATAGAACCTTATCAACTAACTTATTCTAGAGCACTGGTTAAATTTCTGGTATAGGGTATTTAACTCATAAATGAAAGAAATTAAGATTTGAAAATTAAACTTTTTAATTTCAATAAACAAATTAATTATCCTTTCTCAACTTCTTAAAATTTCAAACAAATATATTACGGATATTTACACATATGATATTATTTACATTTATTCTGAAACGCTTTTATACCATTGTGAGAATAGGGAATATTCCTGAATGATTTTACTTTTACACTTTCCCCTGAATTTACTATTACTTTTGATTTTATTTATTAAAATTTTATCTCTGGATTTTTATTTATTTTAAAATTTATATAGCTTGGTTATTTGCTACTCACAAATAAATATGATTGATCGCAGCTTTCCTCCTAGGTGGTTTAGGCCTTGGAATGAAGTCCTTGATCCTCTTCTTTCTTCCTTCCTCCCAGGATTTCTCCTCTTCCTTACGTAGAGCGATTTCTTACGGCCCGCTGACTTGTACCGGAGTTGGTGATTCTCGCCGACCTACTGCTGCTTCTGCAAACTTTGACGTGGTCCTTGGATGGCTATCTGAACGCAACTGAATTTAATTTTTTTTCTCTCAACCTCGTACTATTCAAATCGAAGTCAAGAGACTTACTCTTCCCTTTTTAGCAACTTCGTTTCTCTGGTGATTTATTTGGTTTTTCTAGCTTGTAGAATCTTCCTTTAATCATTTAATTTAGGTCCTACGACTTTATTTTAATTAATCCACTTTAGTTTCGTCGATAATTAATTATTTCATTTGCAGCGCAATAAGTAATTGTATTGGCCTCGGTGGTGGTAACCATTACATCATACTTCTATCTCCCCTCACACTGTTTACACAAGTTGTGCCAGCCCGAACAGGAATTATGCACTTTTGGTATTTAAAACTTTCAAAGTGCTCTAACTCTGTAACCCCTGGTCCGATTTTGGATTTCTTTGGCTCATTGGATTCTTGACCATCTTCTGATTCCTTCCTCCTTTGAGTTGTAGTTCTAGGGTTCCTGGTTCTCAAGTTATCGCCTTCGTTGATTTTTCATTAATTTTAAATTTTTCAAAATGGTCCAAATTTGAATTTTCTTGGTTCCATCTTCTTCTCCTGGTTCCCAAACTTCCAAAAATTATTCTTCTTTTTTCTTTCTTCACTTCGGGCACGGTTCTGTGGCCTATTATCTGTGAATTGTCGAATTTTGGATTTGGCAACCCCCTTTTTGGTTTATGCCCCCTTCTCACATGGTATCTTACATAAACATATATATTACACCTTATTTGATATATATTTATTACTATATAATCCTATTTCCCTTGATTTAATCATTTATTTTAGTTTGTTTATTTTTGAGCCTTTTCATTCAAAAATATTTAATTAGGTTAATTTATTTTTGGTTAATTATTATTAATTTATTATTCTTTACTTTACCCTCAATTTAGGCCTTTGACTTATTTTAATTTGTGTATTTTAGCATTTTTCACCAAAGTATTTGCTCTATATCTTTGTAATTATTTTAATTAAAACAATTCGGTTAATTAGATTATGATTGTCTTCTTCTCCTCTACACATTTCATTAAAAAGAATTCACTATTTTTATATTTTAAAATATTTAAAAAATTTAACATGGCCTCTTATGACGCATAGCAACAGTACCAAGTTGTGCAACATTTGACAAAACTTGACAAGAATTATCCTGTCGATTTCCCTTAGAATAATTCACTGAGCTTGGCTTCTATTACGTTTAACATTGACTAGGCCTGCAATTTACAATATAATTATTTTAAATTACTTCCTTTCTTTTTACATACATTTTTTCTCATGATATCTATTTACAAAGTGTTATTTTATTTATTACTAACTCTACATTTGCATATTTAGGCCTACTGGCTTCTATATATGACTTTTATTGTTAAGCCTAATTACCCTAGTAATTAGCCCATTTGTCTCGGGTTTTTGCCCGCGGCAACTTGTAGGGTTAACAAACCATTACTAAGGTATTGATGAGTTTTATTATTCCACTGATGTGCTCGCTTAGTTAATGTATTAGGACTTGAATACAACCTAGTGGACATATTTCTAACCAACTAGTTAGTTACTGTCGATACAAAGAAATTGTTCACAACTGATTCTGTAATATATGAAACTCTACTGCAAACTTTGTGTCATTCGCTCTAAAATATTTAAATAGATTTCACATTTATCGTCATCAAATATTTCTTTGGATAGTAATAATTTTACAATTCTGTCAGATGTTTTGTTTCATGAACATTACACTATAACAACTGTTTGTGAAATAAACAATGAAACATTAGAAGTAATGAATGCACCTAGATGTGGTGTATGTTCAGTTTTACAAGATATGAAATAAAATTGAATAAGAAATAATTACAATGGTATTATTTTAAGGCTAAAAAAGACAAGTTTTAAATTCAACTAGGTTAGCACTCAAAATTTGGCAATAACATGTGGATCTTATTTTCAATATAAAACCAATAATACAGAACAGAACATTTATTGTACTTTAGCACATGCACAACATTGCAATAGACTTCGTCACATACAGTTTAGTCATTAAAACTAACATTACTAATATTAATCACAGGCTTACTAAATATTGACATCGCATTCCAAATAATCCGCCAAGTTATAAAATGGGTGCTTTTTCAGCCAATCATAAAAAGTATGATATAAATCATCATTTGACATGTTTTGAAAAGTGGCAAGCAGTTTATTAAATAGTTTTATTCCTAAATCTAAATAATAATTTTGATTTCTTATACATCCTTTGATATCTTAAATGATACAGATATCATATCTAAAAAAAAGGGTAGAAATTTGTAACAAAAAACATAAAAACTATGTTCACAACATCTGGATGAAAAAATGTAATGCTTTAGCTCATGTAGATTTTCCTAAATCTGAATTTGCAACATACAAAATTCATATTGACTCAGATGAACAATGGTGTTTACAATCAAACCAATCAGATGTCTCTAAGGTCAAGTAAGTTTATTGTCTGTTTATTCATGAAGTAGGAGTTACTTAGGATATATCACATTCTAACAGGGGCGTTAGTAACAAGCTGTTTTGGGGGGGAGGGGGGATAAGTTATAAGTAAAAATAAATAAATCAGCCATATATTAAATATTGGAGTATACTCATTTTAAAATTTTTAATGAGCGAAAACTGATAATATAAAATATTTCATAACAGATCAATGGATTAATTAGAAATAATATTAGCAATTTAATTTAACCCTTAACCCTACAACTGTTTATGCTAATTTTTTGCAATGCCTGAATGAAAAGCCATTTCCGTGCATGAAGCAAGCATTTTTTTCAAAAATTCGCCAAATATGTAACTATACCTTAATTTATTTAAAAGTGTGTCATAGCTTTTTGTAGAGAAAGGTTCAAAAAAGAATGTATGTATGGCAGGAAATAATTGATTGATGTAAAATTTTCAAAGTTATTAGCTCAAAAAACAAAAAATGTTGAGTAACGGAAGAAAATAGTTCAACTTTAGTCCTACATAAAATGTAGTAAACATTTTTTGTAATTTTTTTCAAAATTTACAAAAGTTTTGTAATTTAGTTCTAAATAGAAGAGTATAAAAATATAATATATCAATTTCAAATTTTTTCAAAACACCAGTTTTTATGTTCCTACTACAAGACTGCTAACAAAACTAGGCCTATATCAAAGCCCACTAAAGAATACCGTTGAGGGACGGGCTTGTGTACACCGAGACCTTGAGCGCTCCAATCGCCGTAGTGCGACGTTGTCACGTTCTTCCCACGCTTCTAACTGGCTGCAGCTGACTCAACGCATTTATAATTCTTTAAACTGTGCGATCAAGCCTCGAGCGGTAAATACCAGGAGTGTTCGAGGCTACATATGGCAACGCTGTGCGCCCATCCTATTGGCCGCCTCGCAACGATATTCTTTAATGGGCTTTGATATAGTTTGTATAGTAATTTAGGAATATATGCTTTGCTCAAAAATGAAATATTATTGTAACAAAGTGTAGAGAATATACTTTATAAACTTATTTCACTTTTTTTTACTTGATCCACTAAATTATACCAAACTAACAAAGTTCCCGCGGGCGAAATCTATACATTTCCTGTCTTGGTCTATACTTTGGGAAAACGCATAAGAGACCATGGGACAGCGCATGTTGATTTAAACAAATTTCTATATTTCCCAGGACCATGTAGGTTAGAGTTTTCTCTTCAAAACGATATAAATATCACTCTACAAATATATCAAAATGAAATGTGCTTTCTCATCGGTTGAAATCTGTCCAATTGCAAGGGTATACAGAAAACTTTATATTTTCGAAACTATAAGAGTGACGACTGATTGGAAGGCAGTTTTAGAAAGTTGAAATCTTGACCAATCCAAAAGTTTGGCCCCTTCTCACAGTGACAAAAGTAGGGTCTACAGTGAATCAACCTGTCTATATTTTTTATTTTACCAAAAGTAACTTCTTACCTTTATTGTCGATATTACTCGTTGAGGCAATAGATTGAGATCCAGTGCTTCTACTGTTTGATAAATGCAGGTGCTTAATCAACCAATTATCCATTTTCAATGAAGTTGCGTTCTACTGAGATAAGAATGAGGAAAAGAGAGGAGCAGAGACAATATAAACTGTGCTGAACAGCCTGCGCCTGCGCGGCACTGTTTTTGTTTTGCCTCAACGAGCTCGTATAAGCTCACCAATCTTAACGTAGCAACGTAGGTAATACGTTTTATTGACTGGACGTGCAATTGATGGTGGGACGTACTAATTCTCATTGTGCTCCAAAAGCAGAGAAAAACTATTATTATTTTTGATCTACTCAAAAGATATTCACCACTGGTGATATGTATTTTTTTTAAATTGCATTGGCAAACATGATTATTTCCCATGTCAAAATTCCGGCGGGGTTCTCTCCCCCCCCTCACTACTATGCAACTGCATTCTAATAATAACAATTCAATAATGTATCCGTCTTATAAAAATCATTAAGGTTAACTTTGATATGATGACTTTTATGTACCAGCTTTTGGCTGATAGGATGGTACTTAATAGTTATTTTTTAGGGCAAAACTCAGAAAAAGATACATCAATGTGTACGTCTAAGCAATATAATAATCTAATAATACAAAATCATATGTGTATAAACTTCTACCGATGTCAACAAATTATATACCCTACATAGGCATATGCTCTATAATAAATTACTATGTGTTGTAGTGTTTCAGGTACATTGTCCAAACACAACACACAGTTAGGTCTAGGCTTATCCCTTTTACCTATTCTATACAAATAAAATCCTGTATTCTTACGACCAAACCTAATCTCTTACACAATGAAGTTATATTGCTTGTTTTCCATTTACAGGTGGTAAACCACGTGTTATAACCTTATTAGGTTGTACTTCCTTGTACCGTTCTGTTTTAACAGTGTTTTCTAACATATCATTTACGTTTTTACTGTGTTGACTTAACTTTAGCAGGCTTAGCTAATAGTAAAGATATTGTTTTATAAATTATCACTTCACTACATACAAAAAAGAGTCTTCACTTCACTCTTTTTTTATTTCATTTGTCATGGAGACTTGTTTGGAAATCTGTAAATATAACTATTATATTAGACTCTTTACTCATTAGTCCTGTATAAAGCATATAACTCTGTATTTAAACTCGACATAACATCATTGGTGTACACAACCTATTTTGGGGGGGGGGGGGTTACATCCCACATAGCTATCCCTGCAGAACCTTCAAACTTTGACCCATCCATATAACTATATTTTTTGGGCCCCTAGTTGGCTGTGTCATTATGTGACTTACTAAGGTTACAATAAAAATTTGAAGTTAATAATTTTATCTTTACTAATACAAAGAGTTTAATTTATATCTCCGGTTTTGAATTCGTCGACCTGAATCAAACATGTGAAGGATTGGAACAGGTTGAATGATGTAAACAGTCTGAAATCAAACTTAAACATTTATTAATATCAATTAAAAAAAAAACACATTTACAAAATAAACGGTACCAGATAACTGCCACATACTTTCTCCCAGTTGAAACTTTATAACTTCCCAAGAGTAGCATAGGAGGTGGTTATTTAGAATTGCAAAAGTAGGACATACCATGGAAAATATTAGATGCATGTAACACACATACATATTATTATTGGATCGATTTCTAACAAATTTGCACTAAACATGTAAATGAGGCCTGTATAGATGCACGAATAAACGTATTGAACAATTTTGAAAAAACAACCCCCTTTTTGGCCTAAAACCCTCAAAAATCAATTATTATTACGTAAACGAGAATTTTTAGAAAGATGCGGGTTTTTTCATATGGTAGGGATACAAATAAGCCAAATTTGATCAAAATCGTTAGAGCCGTTTTTGAGAAATTTTGATTTTCTTTTTTTTGCCATTTTTGTGGGGTAAAACCCATAGAACTAAACACTGGAAGGCGGAGTCATCACAGCGCTCGCGGTCCGCCGTTTGTCTGCTTCCCCCACTCCTTCCAAGTGCTCGGCCGGCTGACACTCCATTCGGTTACCTGGCATCGACTCTGTTTTATCACTAATTTGTTGTTATTATGGCATCATTTAAAGTTAAACTAATGTAACTGGAATTCCAATGACAAAAGGAGAATGAAAACCACTGTATTTTACTAAAAAACAATTTATTAAGTATTCTAAAACAGACAACAAATAAATAACTTTTAAAAACTACATGTGTGTAAACAACACAAGTTTGTTTAATTTTAGCCTCATACCTAACTTAGTTTTGTTTAGCAACAGTGTTTACTCTTTAGTATGCTCAAAACAAATAGTTTTGTAAAATATAGCCCCCCAATATGTTTTATGAGTTTAAGTTCATGGCTGTCATCACTGAAATCAATGTTAGCGATATGATTGCTAAACAAACAGCCATGAAAATGCCTGCTAGCCAGTACAATACAATTTTTCGTACTAAAATTAGGGCTATCCTTAGAAGCCAAAAAAAGGTTGTACAAATACTTAATCAACTTAAACACCTGCTGCGAAACATTAATAAGGTGTCCTTTACTTACAAAATTTGTAAGATTATCATAATCAAGACCAGAATTTAAACTTGATTGAGAGTATAACACATCAGTACATTCAGCACATTTTCTTATTGAATTCACTTTCCTTACAACAAATCCACTAATATAGTACAATATATTATCTTTATAGTATAATAGCTCAGGCCCGTCAATTAAATTTTACATCATAGCCTGCAACTCACTGATTGCGTCCCTCTCACCCTCATCATCAACATTTTCATCTAAGCTTAATGGTATGTGAAAACTTAAAACAGCATTCTGATGGTTTTCATCGAATTCTAAACAATTGCTTCCGTCCGATGCCCTAACACTGTTTCTGTACATAAGCTTTCGTAAGGCAAACTTAAACTGATTGACGTTAGGGTTATTGTTCCGCCCTCCTCTGGCTCTTATACAAGAAAAGAATAGCTCTAGGTGATCTTGTGAGAATTTATAAGTTAATACATACTTGAAACGTAATTCCCTCAGTAATCTTAAACTTAGAATATTTATTGCATTGATATTGATGAAAAACCCCAAAACAAACGTTTTCCTTGCATGTTTTAAAAAGTTAACTCCCTCAATATTCAATGTAGGCCCTACTTAAATAATCATAGGCATTTTGCAACATACCGTAGTCTTGCAAGATTCTCAACCCGCCAACTTCAAAACAATCATCTTTAAAATGAGCACTGCACAGGGTTGCAGTTTTAGATGGTATAAAACCTTTTCTTTTAGTTGCTACTACCCATTTTTTCCTTAGTTCTGGGTCTTTCGGGAACCTGAAAAAAATGTTAGGGTGCAGACAATAATAACATTTAGTTATTTAAAAACTAGCATTAGACTATAAGTAAAATGCAAATAAGCGGGCTGTTTTTTATTAAATCGTAAAATTTTATAAATACATGCAATTACTGCATCACTATAAAAGTTCAGTTTAATGTACTTAAATAAGCTAATAGACACCTGAGATTTTTTTATGTTGCAAATGCCTTATGGGAGGATATGAATAAGTAACGTTAAAGTTAAAACAAGAACTGTACTTACATGTGAAACGATAAACCTGAGTTTTTTACATTATAGTTTTTGCAATTGTAAGCTGAACAATATGTAGGCATTGTAGCATTGCAAAACTCCAGCAAAACAATCCATAAATAATAACACCAAAACCGACACCATACACGTGGTGCATCGCAGCGAGGCCTATAAGACACTGTGGCCGGTCGTCACCAATCCACTTGGAAGGAGTGGGGGGAGCCCTTACAGCACGGCTCGCATTCAACACTCCGTGGGCGCTAGACTCCGCCTTCCAGTGTTTAGTTCTATGGTAAAACCCCTTAAAAAACTAATATTTGAAAAATGAAAAAATGCCTGGAGATATTCCAGAACTACACCTACATAGCAAATTTCATCAAAATCGGAACGTTGGTATGGTCTCCAGCTCTGTACACATCCTAACAGACATTCAGACACACACGGACAGACATCAGCAAAAAAACACTTTTTTGGGTTCAGGGAGCACCAAAACAAATAATTCTACTAAAAATATTTTTGGGTTCAGGGAGCACCAACACAGATAATTCCACTAAACAATTTTTTGGGGTTCAGGGAGCACCAAAAACAGATAATTCCACTACAAATTTAAATTTAAAGATTTGGACGAAAACAATAGGCCTACTTTCACCATTTACTGCGTATAGGTTGGAGAAAGTAAAAACTGGTGAGATAAATCATTCATGAATTAATTATACCTGAGAACATACTAAGTTTATGATTGTGGAGAAGAGCAAACGATTCTCTACCGTTCCTCGCTATGCCAGTCCCATGTCTGGCAACGGCGCAAAAATTCTCACCCACCTTATTTCGTGCTCCCGACTGTAGTTAAAATTTTGTGTTGATTTTATTTATTGTACAAAGTTATAGAACACCCTGTAAGATATGGAGTTAGGTAAAATATTGGATCACTCAGGGGATTATATAACCCCTTCAAATGATGTAAAGAAGCAGTTTCATCACTCCCCTTGTAATGTAAATATCTATTGTATGGTTATTAAACACATGTTTATAAGTGTAGACGTAAGAGTCACTCCAGGCCCTTGTGTGCAGTGAAGTGTACACACCACAAAATATATCATATCTCCGAAATTATCCCAAAAAATTTACTTTGGAGTGTTGCTCGCATCATTTTCAGTTTAATTGCACAGTGGCGGCTGGTGAGTTATTAACTTGGTGGTTGCAATTATGTGGAGAGAATTTCTGGGGGATATGGAATATGAACGCAATTTTACACATTATTTCAGATGTGGAATAATTATACGTTTTTGTCTTAATTGCACCAACATTTTTAACCTTAATTCTTTAAAATGGTTTGTTACCATTACGAACAAGTGACAAATTTGTAGCTTTTAGTTAAGGGTACTACTAGCCTACAGTAAAATATTAAATAAACGGAAAATAACAATTTAAACCATGCATGAATAAACATAGAATTCAGGCTCATTTACGCTTAAATATCACTAACCTCATTTAAAAAGAAAGTCCATCGGTCTGTTCTTCAGATGGGCAAACAACAGAATTTTAATTGTATAATAAACATAACCTGAACATAGCATTAACATAATCTGATTTAGGAACTTGGCCTAACGTTTTTTGTTGAAAAAAAAAACTATTATTAGAATTGAGTGGATGTTTGAAAATAGATTTGTGATAATGGGCTCAAACATTTTGGTAATAGGTTGTGGCCCTATCATTAAAACTATAGTTAAATCACGAATGGCATGAATATTAATTATGAAAAGATTATTAACAGCTTTTGATTGGCGTCTAATCAACACTACACTCTCTGTCTAGGCCCACTCAAATTGCTACAACTTATGAAGAGTAATGTAAAAAGCACTATTGTAATGGATTCAACTATGTACCGTACTGTACTTAATGTACTACTGTACTTTACTCTCTCCGCATTACTAATTACTAGCATAATCCAGACTAAAGACACACAATAAAATATATTAGGGTCGGCCATGTTGGCTGACACTCCATAACACCAATGTTAAATTAAAATCAAAATTTTACCTTTATTTTTGATCGGAAAATTATAAACGATATGTCATAATGCATGCAAATGGATTTTTCAAAACTAAGAAAAATATTTTGTTTAATATTTATTAACAATTTAAAACATTGATTTTTAATGTTTTTTATGTTGTCACTCACTATTAATTATAGCGAAAAACTACCAAGCCATTTGCATGAAGATTTTCCTCCCCAAGAGTTTGGTATTTTTTTAAAAACGCTATTTGAATAATTGCGGGTTTTTAATGGATTTAGGATAAGCAATGTCCACGTAACCTACCGCCGCTATAGGGAGTCGCAGGTTGCTTTCTGTTTTACTAGAGCCGACCCTTAACACAATCTAAAACAAATAAACACCAAACACAGCTAGCCAAAATACGAGAACAAAACTAACAACACATAACCTCAAAATGTATTGCATTATTCACTAAACAAAACATGAAATAGCGCCCCGGTGGCGAGTTGCAGAACTTTTGCGAACCTGAACGCTTTATGTGAGTTGTCATAGCTACAAACCTCCCACCAGTTTCAATGCTCATAGCTGCATTAGATTCTGGTTTCAGGTCTGGGACTCGACGTGTTAAATACACCACAAAGTATACGTTCATGGAATCACAAAACTTTACCCCAGTTTTAAATGCACTTAGTATATAATATATATAATACCGTTTACTTAAAATACAATACATTCATATAAAATGTTATTAGGGGCTCTGCCCCTGGACGCTTCGCTCGCAGTTGGAAAATTCGCTAAAGAATCTCGTTAATCTTTGGCTCGTTTGTACATAGGTGACCGAGCATAAATCAGCTGTTTTATTTGGCAGCTGACTCAAACTCATTAAACAACATCTCCATAAGATTAACATGGAAAATTTGAAAGATTGTGTGCCGGAGCTCCTTCTCGGGTGAATAGCGGCTGAACGGATGATTGGATCTTAAATTTGATGGAAAATCGTTCGTTTGAAATTAAGTTTTCTACAACTTTTGTATTAAACATTTTTTTCTATCTCTTACCGTTTTCTTACAAAACGCAATCAAAGTGGAAAAATGAAAAAATTTAAAAATTCTTTCCCGCCCAAAAGGTGCTTTCAAAATTAAAAATGTTAACTTTTAGCAATTTTTCTGAAAGTTTCTCTTCGAGAGCTTTAGCTCAAGTATGAGGTCGAGGGGGTACGATTACGGGAAGTGCCTCATAGTTTATGTCAATGAATGGGTAAACCCGTCTAGCTTTAAAGACGTTGGGCGGAGCCTCCCTTCTCGGATGAATAGTGGCTAAATGGATGATTGGATCTTGAATCTGATGGTAAATCTCTCATTTGAAATTTAATTTTCTACAACTTTTGTATTTAATATTTTTTGCTATCTTTTACCGTTTTATTACAAAACGCGCTCAAAGTGAACAAATCTAAAACATTTTTCCCGCCCAAAAATGTTTCCAAAATTATAAATTGTTAAATTTTGGCGAATTTCCCAGAAGTTTCTCGTCGAGAGCTTTAATTCAAGTATAAGGTTGAGGGGGGTTCGATTACGGGAAGTGCCTAATAATTAATGTCAGTGAATCAGTGTTACCGTCTAGCTTTATATAAGTAGATATCCTGGTTCAAGGGTCTTCAAGACCCAATCATATTCGGAGTAGAAAAAGCCAGATGGACCTCTGGTAAGATTTCAACCTATTGATCCACATCATAAATCCCACTATATACTGTACATGAAAAGTCGTAATTTCCGATCTATACAGTAAATAACAAAAACTCGTACAAACAATCATTCCATTACTATATAATATATAACTGTATCAATAAATAGGAACATTTATGTTTAGTATGGCCAGTAAATATATATATATATATAAAAGGAGCATAATATATTACAACGGACAAAACTCGTTGTAGGTCTTGAGTTTAAATTTGCAATTAATTTTGTAAGTTTGAATAATATGGACTTGCCGCGAGTTGAAGCCGAATGTAGGTCACGAGATCAGCATGTACCGGGCGGTCTGTTATCGGGTAGAATTAAACTTTTGGACCCTGCCTGTCTGAAAAGGAATGGGAACTTATAAAAATTACTTAAAAGATTCCTACGGGAAGCCAAAATCCAAGATTTGAATAAAAAATAGAAATCTTCGGGAAACGCATTACGCTAACCGCGGGTGTATTTACTGCAAGATTAGATATTAAAAAATCACAAAGTTACGTAAGATACGAGCTTTCAAAGAATGAGAAAATTTTCAAAATTCCTCTAATTTAAAAAAGAAAAGGGTTTTTAGGCTTTTCTTAAAAAGGCCTAAAATAAAGGTGAAATAGGTTTTAGCGAAATTTTGTCATATAAAAAAGTTAATGGTAATTCACAAAGTTTAAAGGATAAAAAAGTAGGGTAAAAATAAAGTTTTTTAAATTCTAACTAAAACAAGTTTTAGTATTGATAAATGTAATTTATAATGTAAAAGAAAAACTAGAAAATTTATGAAAGGAAAAAGGTGATAGAATTTGCACCTTTACAGCTAATTGAAAATTAAACTCAAACTTTTAACAATCCAAAGTAGTATAGTATGTTACCTGGGCACAGCCTCTGATTGGTCCAAAACAAAGTATAGGGGTAAAAGTATGTGGAGCCAAGCCCCTGATTGGTCGAGAAGATTGCCCCACTTGCCCCATCTCCCCACTTAAGCCCCACCCACTTAAGCCCCTCTCCACTAGTCCCCACCTGCACCTTCTCCCACCTAAGCCCTCTCCACATAGTCCCACTTGCACCTTCTCCCACCTAAGCCCACTTGCCCCATCTCCCACTTAAGCCCCACCCACCTTGCCCCACCTAAGCTCACTCCACCTATCCCCACTTGCCCCTTCTCCCACTTACTTTGTCCCACCTTAGCTCACTCCAACAAATCCCCCTCTCCCACCTAATCCCCACTTCTCCCACTCACCTAATCCCCACTTGACCCCCCTCTCCAAAACCCCACTAAGCCCCCCTCTCCCCAGTTCAAGTAAACTGCTTAACCAAACCCCACGAAGCCCCCCTCTCCCTAACTTAACCAAGCCCCCAATATGTTAACCAAGCCCCTCGCTGGATATTATCACCACGCACAAAGCGGCCATCCCTCATTCTATTCTGAGAGATGGAGAAGTATACACTGTATTGTTGTAAGTTGCAATGTTTTGAGCAACCTAAATGTCAAGTTGATGGGAAGGCATGTAACATCTGCAAATGTTATAGTTTTTGTCACTGTAAATGTGTAACGGAACAGAAGAAATCAATGAAACTGGTCCTATACAAATCGAACTTTGAGGGATTTACCTGCTGTGACAAGATATGTACGCGGTTTACCGAAGACCAGCTGTTCAACTGCCATAACTGTTTACGAACAGGATTTATAGCAAAATTATGTACTTGTGTTTTGATTAATTGTAAATTCAGGAATTACTGGTGGGAATAAATAAATGTATCAATATGTACAAATAAATGAAATTTAATCTATATATATTGTACTTGTTATTTTGAAATCACCTAACCCTAAAAATATATCCATAATTTCAACATCTCTCAACACTTTTTATGAAATACAAAATATCATCATTATCAATACAATAAATTTCCCAACTGTGCAAACCCCTAGGAGCATCTATTTCAATAAAACATTTGCTACACAATGGTAGAGACGAGTAACTATAATAAAACAACTTGTGTATCTCTACACGATTCAATTCGAAAGCGAATGATGGTATTTCATACGAATGATTCATCAACATGAAAAAATCATTATGAGTTATATTGTCAAAGTCTATATCCAAATAGCCAAAATGTTCGGTTTCACACTTTACCTGTCTCAGGTACCACACAAAGTTTTTTTTTAATATTTGTTTAACAGAAAGAGGTAATTCAAGTTTATTTATATTGTCCAAAGTTAGAGTTTGACCACACACAACTATAGCACTTAGGTCAAACAATGTTTTAGGATTCGACTTAAATAATTCGCACATTGTACCTAAATATTTTAAATAAAACGTATTGTACACTTTAAAAAACAAAACTAAAGAGTTGAGGTAATTATGTATAAACATATATATAATTACCCCGTAGGGAGAGCTCCAACCATCGCCCAACCCCGGTGACGACCATACCAAAAAATTGCCGTCCCCCGCAATACACTCTAGTGCTTTAGGTCCAGAGTAACCGTAGTACCGACAAGCCCCGTCACTACGATCTTCATCCGTGACAATTCCGGTAAATCCCTTTCAGTAAATGCATCGGCATACCGTTTTGGGAGAAATGATTGTCTTACTTTCCCATCCACAACAATATCAAACATGAGACTTCTCCCATACCGAGTCATTATAAACCGTGCGTTATGCAAGGGGTATTCCTCCCCAATTACAAGAGTCGATAATGAGATCGCCTTATTGGGAGTAATAGTATTAAAACGGCTCACAAGAGACGATGATGATGATGATGTCATACTTACTGCAATGGAAGACACAGTGAGAGACTGATGAATAAACAGAACCAACACGCAAATATATACACAATCACTCTCCACATCCCACACCAATCTCGCCCCTTCCATCAAGAACTACACCAAAGCACAAACTGGTTCCGACCAATCAAAACCGTTGGTTGCATCTCCCACCAGAGCGACCACAGTTGCCGACAACTTCCATCAGCCAATCAATATCCAATTCCCTCCACCAAAATAATATGGGTCCGAAGTTTATATAAGTCCACACACACGGTTTGTCGAGTCTATTCTACACGAAGAACGCTGTGAGTATACTTCTTTACATACTATTCAACTTATTAGTATCAGTATGTGTGTGTGTGTGTGTGTGTAAACGAAAATTAGTTATACCATTGTAAAATAATATTTAGTTTGTACTATAGTATTAAATAATATACTAGGTGTAATGGCTCTTTATCGTATATATCGTAAGGAATCGTACGTTAAAAAGTTTCGTATGTATGGTTCCGCAGTAATTTTCAAATTTAATGCACCTCCAATAGGAGTGACAGAAATCGATTGGGTTAAAAGAGGGTTAAACGAAATAGTTGAAACTATGAAAGAAAATACGACAGAAGAAGATCAAATTGGGTTTACATTGGACGGTTTAAATTTTACAAAACAGGGGTTTGTAGCATTTCGACCAGCTAAGGATATTACCCCCGATATTTTGTGGGACATTTTCGGGCGAATCGTACAGAGTAACTCTAAGAGTTTCACTTCAAGCGATACGTTTAAAGTAACATGTACAAAGGTCAGGGTTCCAGTTGGTCGTGGAAGGGTTAGACCCGGACTGTATAATAATTTTTCGGAAGAATGTAAAAAGAGAGGAGGAGTAGTCGTTATTAAAAATAAAAACTCTCTTTGTTTACCATGTTCACTAGTAGTAGCTATAGCTCACGCTGAAAAAGACAAGGAGTATAAACTTAAACGAATGGATAGATGCCAGAGACAAACAATTAGAGCACGTCAACTAATGATAGATGCGGGAGTGCAAATCACAGACAAGGGGGCAGGCGTTCGAGAATTGCAACAATTTCAAAACCATTTATCCCTTTATAAAATCACTGTGTATAGTTATGGGAATAGAGGCCGTGATATATATTTCGAAGGCGAAGTACAAAATCCGCGTCATAGAATCAATTTACTATATGACAAGGGACACTTTAACGTTATAACAAGTTTAACATCCGCTTTTGCCTGTAGTTATTTTTGCCAATCATGCCACACACCGTTTAATAACACTGGAGAGCACAGGTGTTCTACCATTTGTTACTCGTGCAAACGTTCTCCACCTTGCGATTTGGAAAACGAAAACATTTACTGTGGGGACTGCAATAGACGATTTATGAGTCGAGGTTGTTTTATAGCTCATTTGGGTAATATTTGTGAATCCATAAAGAAATGTCCAAACTGTGAAAAACATATTTTGTCAAAAAAACGTAAAACCGTTCACGTATGCGGGGAGACATACTGTAAAGTATGTATTAAGTACACACCAGCAAATCACCAATGTTGCATGAGAATTGATACAGGAAAACCCAAAACTAAAGACTTTTTATTTATATTTTTTGATTTAGAAACCCGTCAAGACGAGTTTATCGATTCAGAAACTAATGTGCATAAAGTTAACTTGTGCGTGAGTCAACAGTACTGCTGGAAATGTATAAACGGGGAAACGTGTCAAACATGTTTCGATCGTACTCACGTCTTCCGAGACGACCCTGTCAACGGGTTCATGACATACGTCATGGAATTGCGAAAAACGTTCAAAAAAGTATGTGTCATAGCACATAATGGGAAGGGTTTTGATTTTCAGTTTATATTAAAATACATTCTTGAACAAACGCAATTTACACCCAACTTAATTACCCAAGGTACCAAACTCATTCTGATGGAAGTAGATAATGTTAAATTTATCGACTCCTTAAATTACATGCCAATGGCTCTGTCTAAACTTCCTAAAGCTTTTGATTTACCTCCTGAGAAAAAGAAGGGTTACTTTCCCCATCTATTCAACACGGTAGCCAATCAAAATTATATAGGTCCTATCCCAGCAAAAGAGTTTTACTGCCCTGACTCTATGTTTGACCAAAACAATAAAGAATTTATCAAATGGCACGATAAACAACTGCGAATAGAATATGTTTTTGATTTTCAAAAGGAAATATTTGAATATTGTGTGTCTGATGTAGATATTCTAGCGCAAGCTTGTATTAAATTTAGAGCCTCGTTTTTACAAGAGTGTAATGTAGATCCGTTTTTAGAAGCCGTAACTATTGCTAGCGCCTGCAACTTGGCATTTAGGCGTAACTTTTTAAAACCAGATACAATTGGGATAGTTCCTAAGAACGGATACCGTTTGGTCGACACTCAATCATTATCGGCTTTGCAATGGTTGACCTGGGAAGAAGACCAAAGAGGGGTCCGAATAGAGCACTCTGGCCGAGGTAGGGAAGTCAAAATTGATGGAATGCTAGTCGATGGCTTTGACGGTAAACGTATCTACGAATTTCAAGGATGTTACTGGCATGGATGTCCTAAATGTTTCCCGAATGGTCGCGATAAACCTCTACAAGACGATCCGTCCGACACACACAATGCACGACTAGCTAGAACAAGAGCCAAAATGGCTAAACTCGCTCAACATGAAATCGTAGAAATGTGGGAATGCGACTTTAGAAAACTTAAACACAGAAACGCTGAAATGGATTATCTCGACTCCCACCCTATGACGTACGCTGTACCTCTTAACCCTCGCAATGCATTTTTCGGTGGTCGAACGGGTAATACGAAATCGTATGCTAAATGTAAGGAGGGTGAAACCATCCATTACGTGGACGTTTGTTCACTCTATCCATGGGTTTGCAAGTACGGCAAATACCCGATAGGTCACCCAAAAATACATATCGGGGACAACGAATGTAGAAAAGTAGGTATGACTGTCGATGGTCTACTAAAATGTCAAATATTACCTCCTCGAAATCTATATCACCCTGTGCTTCCGGCTAAAATGAACAAGAAACTAATGTTTGTTTTATGTCGTAAGTGTGGTGAGACATTAAATTCCGATGAATGTAATCATAATACAGATGAACGAGCTTTAATAGGGACTTGGACAATGGATGAAATTAGAAAAGCTTTAGAAAAAGACTATATTTTAATTGAAATGTTTGAGCTATGGCAGTACGAAGTAGCTACTTTTGAAAAGGGTAACGGATTGTTTACAGACTATATAAACAAATTCTTAAAAATTAAACAGGAGGCGACAGGGTACTCAGGGTGGTGCGAAACCGAAGACGATAGGGTAAAGTATGTCGAAGATTATTTTTCAAACGAGGGCATTAGACTAGACACGGTAAACATTAGAAAGAACGAAGGACTTAGGTCTCTTGCTAAACTTATGTTAAATTCGTTTTGGGGAAAATTTGGTCAGAGGGAGAACCAAACAAAAACATCGATAGTTAGACAACCGACTAATTTATTTAAAATGCTTGTAAGTCCCTCTGTAGATGTGAATACTATACAAGAAATTAACATTAATGTGGTGACTGTAAATTGGCAGTACGTCGAAGATGTCTGCGATGTTCTCCCCACCGTTAATGTCGTGATTGCAGCATTTACAACGGCACAGGCCAGGCTTAAATTATACGATTACCTGGACGCCTTAGACACTCAGGTGGCCTACTATGATACTGACTCAATTATCTACCTACACAAGGAGGGAGAGTATAAAATTCCTACAGGTGACTACCTAGGACATATGACTGACGAACTGACCGACTATGGACACGGTTCATTCATAACAGAATTCGTTTCTGGCGGTCCAAAGACTTATGGATACAAAGTGTTGGCAGCAAAAACTAATGACACTGTAACCGTATGTAAGGTAAAAGGATTGACTTTAAATCTTCGTACAGCTGAGTCAATTAATTTCGAAAGTTTAAAACAAATGATTCACGGAGAATGCGATCCCAAAACTGTTAGTAACATGCATATTAGACGAACAAAAGATTACGAAGTCACTACCATTAGAGAAAACAAAATATTTAGAATTACGGGTGCTAAAAGAAAGAGGGATGGTGATTATGATACCCTTCCCTATGGTTACAAGTTAGCACGATACGTTAAATA
>JAGFPH010014933.1:0-16980 GCA_018207615.1 Philaenus spumarius | reverse complement strand
ATTTTCAAAATATCAACCTGAAAGTTTTTTTACAAGTTAAATATATAGATTCAAACAAGATCAAGGAGTATAAACCTTTTTTATTATTTACTTTTCAAAGCACAAGTAACTTGAAAAAGTATAATTTTAGACCTTTTTAGATTTTTCATCAAAATGCTTGATTTAATCGGCTGCAGATTAGTCAATTTTTTAAATATAGTTTTTAAAATAAGTATAGCAAAAAACAATTGCGTTTTTAACTTCTGTACAAATTTTTAAATCGATATGTTCAAAAATGTCGAAAATGGAGTGGTTGAATCCAAAGGTGTTATAGTTAAAACGAGATAGGTAAAACAGAAGACTATTTTCAAGCGCTTCGTTTTTAAAAATAACATGACAAAAATAGTTCATACTTACTAAGAATATTTATACTAGTGTACTCAACTTGTAAAATAAATTTGATGTTGATATTCCAAAAATTGACGAAACTGGAATAGATTGAAATTAGTTCGTGGGTCCGGTACTCCTAAAATCGATAATCGAAATCGACTCCTAGATCGGGTCATTTTCAAGATAACCCAGACTCAGCATAAATGTTTAAAATATATATTTTAACTCCTATGTCAGGTTTCAATTCGATATATTAAAATTTGGCCAATTTAGAATGAGCCAACGCTTCATATATGAATAAGATGTCCCCTTTTAGTGATTTCCCCTGCTGCAAAATACATACCTGCATTATCGAATTTTTTCCAGACAAACCATTGCTCGGACGAAATAAATACATATGACCTTTTTTGTTAAAAAATACCTTCCCTACACGGTGGTATTTTTTATTTTTCTCTATCTTCATCGCAGCTCGAAATATTAAGGATAATCGAAAAAAATCATGATAATCGATTTTTTTCGACTTTGGGAAATCGATAGACTGGTAAACTTTTTTTTATGTTAATCTACATACTTTAAGGTACTTATAAAAAAAATCAGCCGTATTGCAAATTACTGGTAGTTTTATCCTATACCGACTGGGCTACAAGCCAGTGTTGTGCTCACGCCAACCAGTGTAGGCCTACTACCTGTCTTGTTAACATCCTATCAGTGTACCGCGTCCAACTGTACACGACTTTATTTACACCGCGATTACACTGACTTAATGTTGGTAGAAAAATCTGAATTTTTGTATTTCGTTTAAGTAGACCCTAACAATGCATACGGTTTAAACACATTTAATTTATAGCAAGTATTTAATACAAAAATAATGTCAAAGTAAATTTTAATTTCCCGAATATGACATGAAAAATATAACCTGTGGCAAGTTTTTTCTTTCTTAATCAGTAAATTTCACCAGCGACAAAGTTTTACATTATACAATGAACCAAAATTTGATTTCAAAAACTTTTTTGTAGGAACACTGTGTCAGCAGTCACAATCGTGGTTTGAATACAAGTCAAAATATTGCGTGAAACTGCCCTGGTGCGTTTGTTGGTCTGCCCGCTCACGGACATTGTCAAATGTAATCACGTGTACAGTATTTAGCAAAAATATCATACCGTACTTAATAATAATGTTTACCGTATGTTATACTAATATCTTGACGTTTGTATGCCTGACTTGTAATAAAACTGCCCTTCGGCGCGGCGGATGTTTTTAGAAATGTACCCCGCCTCGCCCCAGCCCACCCGCCTGCTCAGCCCGCGCACACCTGGCCTGGGCCTACTGTACGTACGTTTACACTTGAAACCGCACGGCTTGAACTAATGAAATTCCTATTTTGATGCTTGTTTTTATTCAGCCTGTAAATATTTTATTCTGATTAAATAAAGTCTGAGCTAAACTTAGCTCGGAATAAAGACGGACCAGTAAAATGTTTATGGAACTCTTACAGGTCTATTCCGGCCGTATTGCGGCTCGAACAGTAGCGTCGTAAATTCCTGGCGGTTAAGACAAGACAAATATTCAATTTAAGAGCGTCTGCTTTCTCCTTGAGATTTGGGAATTATGCAAGTCAAGTAATTGTAAATTATAAAGGTTTGCGTTTATGTAGTAAAAGTCCCGGAAACCCGAGAGTGGACCACAATACGTCAACAATTTGATTTATTTATTTGCTTAATTTACGCACTACACGTTTTTTTTTACAATTATTTTCTACTTTTTAGTTCGGTTTGGTGTTAAAACGTGTTTTATTTAGTTCTTTCAAACTAATTTATTTTTTAACTAGTAAGCCCCCGTGAAAAATCACAGGCTGATTAATTAGATACGCATACAAAATAAATAATTTAAAAAACAAACTATTTAAAAACAACATTATTATCCTTAAAAACGATCTTTTGCATCGCTTTACACTAGGAATTCTTTAGCTTGAAATTATGTGTTTATCTGTTTACTTTTCTATTCATGAATTATGAATGAAGCACATTGTTCAATCTAAACTCATTTAGAGGCTAAGCACACTAAAGGAAACAGGTTCTATATTTTATAGAAAATTATTTCCAAGTAGTTTACCTTTGTTTGGATTTTATTCTTATAAATAATAAAGTTATAAAGTCAAGAACTCTTTTTCTCCAGTTATAACTAACAAAAGGACTATGTATTCGGTAAAAATGGCGTGTAATTGTTCAAACATACGAAGCAGAGAAAAATGTGGTCACAACAAAAATAACAGTAATACAATGAATTACCTTATAAGGTTCGTCTTGTGACTTCAAATTGTTTTTGGTCTAATTCGTTTACGACATGTTTCGAAGTATTTACAACTTCATCGTCAGATATCTCTTGCTTTATTTTTCTTCATTCATTCGAGGAACTCGTCACACATTTAATTCGTTAAAACACGTAACACTTACACAAACACAAAAATCATTAAACATTCTTGTCCAGCACCAGTGTGCATTCTAATAAGTCCGGTGAAGCACTGTTTAATGTTTTTTGTGTTTGTGTAAGTGTTATGTGTTTTAACGATTTTAATGTCTGACGAGTTCCACGAGTGAATGAAGAAAAAAAGCAAAAGATATCTGATGATGAAGTTGTGAATACTTCGAAACATGTCGTAAACGAATTAGATCAAAAGCAATCTGAAGTCACATGACGGACCTTATAAGGTAATTCATTGTATTATTTAAAAAACAAAAAAAAAAACAGATTTTTAAGTTGTAAACCAAAGCTTTTAAGAAAACTGTTTTGTTGACGTTCAAATTCTCTTAAGGGTCGGCTCTAGCTGTCGGCCATGTTGGCTGACACTCCATAAGACCAATGTTAAATTAAAATCCAAATTTATCCTTTATTTTTGATCGGAAAATCATAAACGATATGTCATTTTAAAGCTATGGTCAATGTGCATGCAAATGGCTTTTTAAAAATTAAGAAAAATTATTTTGTTTATTATTTATTAACAATTTAAAACATTGATTTTTAATATTTTTTTTATGTTGTCACTATTAATTATAGCGAAAAACTACCAAGCCATTCGCCTAAAGAATTACGTCCCCAAGATTTTGGTATTTTTTAAAACACTATTTGAACAATTGCGGGTTTTAAATGGATTTAGGCTGAGCAATTTCCGTGTAACCTACCGCCGCTATAGGGTGATTTAAAATATTTTTTAAGTTGTAACTATTAATTATAGCGAAAAATTGCCAAGCCATTCGGATAAAGAATTTTATCCCCGAGAGTTTGGTATTTAAAAAAAAAACGCTATTTGAATAATTGCGGGTTTTAAATGGATATAGGATGAGCAATGTCCGCGTAACCTACCGCCGCTATAGGGAGTCGTAGGTTGCTTTCTGTTTTACTAGAGCCGACCCTTAACTTAACCTAACCTAACGTAAAGAATCTATTTAGTGGCATATTCTATTTAGGTTAGGTTGACAAAATAAAAACAAACGCAAACGAAAAATAAACGATAAAGGCTTAGTGTCTTATAATTCAAACATCTGTTTTTAGATACTACAAATAAAACAGTCGATTTGGATTATAAGCTTAACCCCATTTTAGGTTATTTCTATATATCGAACCAACACAAGTTTCTTGAAAGCATTTTGGTTTATTACCGTAGCAAGCAAATTAGCAAACTTAAAATCAGTTAATTATTCTTCAAAAAGAACAGTTTTTAGGTCAGGTAATAGCAACACAAACAACGAAAAAGGCTTACTAGATCCTAATTCAAACACCTATTCAAACTATGCTAACTTTACATTTTACCAGGCTTATTTGACCAGTTTGTATAGGCCTATGTATAAAAATAAAAAAATATCCGTCCTAATAAATCATAATTTCCGTGAAAATATCATAGTATGCAATAATTTGTTTGCATTTGTTTAGCCGGAGACACCGCTCAGGTTGGCGAGCGAAGCCCTCTAATCATTATATAAGTATGCCTGTAGAATTAAGGAGATATTCTACTTAAAATACTAAATTAAATAATTTTAACTATATCATCCTGATTTTTGTTTTATTTGCTTATAAGAGGTTAGATAACTATTATACACTGTCAAACTCCAAATATTTATGTATATATAAACTATATATATACCGGGTGTCCCACGAAGAGGTCCCTATTTTTGAATTAATATATTAGATGCACCGAACACTCTACAAACCTGAAACTCAACAGTCCTAACATACACATATGTAAAAGAAATACACCTGAGTATCAGTTAATTCTGACATATTAGGGCAAAATGGCGGGATATCAAAGAAATAGTACCTTTTCGTTAAATTAGTATTATTTGCTTAAGTGTTACAACATAATTATTGAATTTTAACGATGTGACTAAGCACTAAACAACGTTAGGGAATTAAAGATATAAGTAACTCATAAATAAATTAAATCTATTTGATCCATAAACCTTATTCAAACTGATGTCCATCGATCGCAATGCACTGATGACAACGAAATAGAAAACAGTCATAAGCTTTGCTGAACAACTCTCGAGGTATCAACAACAGTTCCTCTTCGATCAACCTCATTAGTTCATCGTCTGTCGCAATGTTGTGACAATAAACCTTCTCCTTCAAAAAGCCCCACCGAAAAAAGTCACAAACAGTCAAGTCTGGAGACCTTGGGGGCCAGTCCATGAAGCATTCCATGAAAGATTCCATGAAAGCAGCACATACGATTTCTTCATTTTCTATGTTGGAGGATCTATGGTTTTTTTTTGTATTGACCCCGTTTCTAGTAGGATAGTCTTCCACTTACGAATAGATTTCCTTGACGGTGGAACTAGACCTGGGTACCTTTCCCTAAAACACCTTATTGCTTCATAATCATTTTCAAAGGCAATAGCCCAGGAACAGCATTTCAATTTTTGCTCAGTTGAAAACGGCATGGTACATAAGACACTTTACAATGCTACTTAATAACAAATGCCAATGTTTATTACCAAATATGTTCATTGTTGTCGATACACGCAGTCAGCTGATAGATTTAAAATAGTCTAAACAGCTGTAGCTGTTCCTATTCTAAATAAAAGTATGTTTACCCTTAAAATACGATTGCTGATTTTGTTGTTTTTTTGTTTTTCCGCCATTTTGTTTGGATCAGTCAGAACTAACTGATACTCAGGGGTATTTCTTTTACATATGTGTTAGTCACGACTGTAGAATTTCAAGTCTGTAGCGCGCTCTATAAGTCTGTCATATCAATTCAAAAATAGGGACCTCTTCGTGGGACACCCGGTATATACGGATATATAAAAATGGGAGCTTTTACAGAATTTTATATATCTCCGGATCTACCAATTGGAATTTGATGAAATAAGTGTCATTTTGTTCAAATTTTGTTACTCTAAATCTAAATATTTAAAAGAGCATTTGACTCTATCTTCATTAAAACATTTTTTACTAAACAAAACAAATTTTTTTATTATTTTCTCGTATATGCTAAATTTAAAAAAATATTACACAGCTCCTATCCTAGATATAGACAGAATTCTTCCTACATATTTAGATAAACTAATCATTGATATATGGTAAAAATGTCAACTGTTTGCCGTAAGTGCTTCCTGAGATATATACATTTTTTACTTAAAACACAAGGAAAAATCAAACTTGCGGAAATCCTTGATTAAACTAGGACATTGGGTTCAACCAATATTTTTGTGATGTTAGGAGTTTATGAATGTAAACAGCTCAGGTTACTTTTTTATTGTTATTAGCCACAACAATACAGAACTTATGAACATTACTGAAAGACATCAACTAAATTTAGAGTCCATAAATGAGTGTAGGCCTCGATAAATATTGAAAATGACATAAAATATGAAAAGATCAGAACTCGGCATACGGAATATTTTGTTGTTTTAAAAACAACCTGCTCCATATGGCCATCCCTCTTCTTTTTCTTCATCTCTTCTTCTCATCAGCTTCTATATTCGTTATACTTCATAGTTTAACGCACTTTTGACAGATTTAGTCGCTTTTTGTCGAAGCACTTGGCTATTTTACAAGTCATAGGTCCAGTACTTACGCCTCTACTCGATTGAAAATCAGCTGATTATGGCTTTTAGTTTAGAGACAAGCCAGTAAGCATGTTAGGGACATATGTAACAGAGTGTATGGATTGAATGGTAGCAGAACTAAACTTATAAAGCCTGAAGGAACAAAACCAGCGCTCATCAAGACTAGCCTACGCTCCGGTTGTGAAGTGTACCCGAGTCATATATTATTTTTTATTATAGTAAATAGGTGTCGTAACCAATGTTATATATATATTTTTTTCTTAAAGCTAATTAAATGTAGAACAAAATTCAATACAAACATTTTTGGGGAGAATGTTTGTTTGCCGATTTTCAGTAGAACATCCACTTAAATTATGTTCAGCGTGTTGGTCTTTGGTCTTTTCACTAACCAGTAAGGAGCTAAATGGCATACCCATGTCAAAATGTCCCCGTCTTGGGAAAAGATTACGTATCTCTTCTAAATGACATTCTCTTAGTCATCAACCACAAATCACGTAACCAATGATTATGGCCTCTGAGAACCCGGATTCGTTGTCCATATACGATACAAATACGGGGCGTGAAACGTTGTTTGGATTATTTTAGTTTTATTATTGTAGCTCGCACATCACTGAAGATGACGACGTTGTCGTTGAAACGCGTTTGGGTAAATAAACCTATTCGGTGTTATATTCTGTGTGCAAGTTTTTGTTGTATCGACCAGGTAATTCAAATTAGGAATTTCCATAGGAAAAATGAGCTAGTATTGCAGTGGCCCTTATAGTAGGACCCAAGGTCGGGAGTAGCAAATGAGCGCCGATCTTGGTCCCCAGAACACGTTTTGGGATGTCATTAAAAATCATATATATATATATATATATGTGTTCGCACTCTAGTGGCCGCATTTTAAGTCCGATTTAGTACACATGTTGGTTGTCTACGTCGCTCGGACGAGTTCGTTAGAAAAAAAAAATCCAACAATCGGTAGCATGATTTTTGACAGGAAGTAACATTTTTTTTAGATGTTTCCTACGAGAATGGATTTGTTTTTGAGTTTTTCTACAAATATAAATGTAACATGTTTTTTTCTACATTTTGTTTTTTTTAGGAGACCTTATAGCTCGCTTGGTTCTCTCAAAATCGATCAAAACGTAAAATATCGTAGAAGTACCCGGTTCAAAGCCATGTGATGGATTCTACCTTGGGGTTGGCGTGCAAAGCACGCAATGCATTGTGTTTTGAAGATACTCCCAATACGGGGAATAGCGTTCGAACCATTTTTCAGCTATTTCCAAATTGTTGGTTGAAACCCTTAACATAGGTCTATAAACTTAATTTTGGAAATTTTCTCAACTCAGCTGCGTGGTTGAATTATTGAATATTATTTTTAAGTGATATAAAAAACGATTTGCAATTCGATTACTCGATTAAGTCAAACGGATGAAATAAAATAACTACCCTTGAAGAAATAATAATAGTATATACACTTACTTTTTTTATTTAATAATAAACAACTCAACTAATTTCACTAACATTTCACAATGTACACATATTTTTACCAGGATTGTTTAGAGAATATGGTCACCCCAATAAAAGAGATTAAAAGGGGACAGCTACCCCTGTGCAATAAAAATAAATGTCACTAACTTAATACCAACTATAAAGCTAAAACTATTTAATATTATTCTTAAGTGATATAAAACCAATTTGCAATTAATGAGACAATTTACGTAAAAGTTATCAAATGTAATAACTACCTTTAAAATTAAATCAAGCAATAGCGAGGCATGGTCGGGTCCACTAGTAATTATTAATACAAATTCTACTTCCCGATTAGTTTATACAACTTCTGAGCAACTTTTAAATTCTAGTTTCTCTCCAGTACATACTGTGGCACCGCAATGATGTTAGATATTTAACAAGGCAATTTGTTTTGAATAGACGGCTAGAGCCTTTGGTAAAGTATGTAAATTGTGAAACCTACTGAATTCACTTTACAAAACCAACCATTTATCTCGTTACCCTCGTTCATTGTGAAACAGCTGCCCTTTCATCACCTCTTCCCTTTTAATGGCATTGAAGAACCTGAGTGTTGAATTTAAACAAGTTCTATTCTATATAATAATCAACAAATGTACATTGATACCAAGGGAAACCCCTGCGTGCTCCGCACGAAAAACCCCGTTGGAACCTTCTATACACAAAATCATGTTATGTTTTCTTTTTAATAAAGGTGTAGGATTAAAATAATCCCAAAGCTAAGACGGTAAATAACGTTAAATGTTCAAATCAAATTATTTCGTATATTTTATAACAGCAGTTATAATAAAATTTAAAAGGACCATTAGGTCTACACTTTAATAAACACCTAACCCAAAAGTTCGAAATACAATGTTTGAAATTAGCTATTAATGGGAAATATTAGACCAAACTGCTGCTATCTGTTATTTTATTCAGTTGGATGCTATGGTAATAAATGTAAATACATGTGTTGATTTATCAGGATAGGCCTAGCCTAAGAAGTTTTTCTGACTAAATTTAAAAATATTGAAATAAAAATATGTTTCTATAGAAATTAATTATATTCTATGTTACTCTGGGATAGTGTAGCTTTTTATTAGAAAAACTATTTTTTTCAATCGGTTCAGTAGATCCAGAGATTATCGCTACACACAAACAAACAAAAGAAAGAAATTTTACCTCTTCATAATATTAGTAATAGATGTAATCAATATACATAATGCATATAGAATTATACTTAAAATATAGAGATACCTTTTTATTAATTTAAAATTGTTCTATAAATTATCCTCAAATATTTTCGTTTTAAATATTTAAAATTCTAGAAAACATCAGGAAGTATGAGTAAAGTAATACAGTATTAAAGTTGACACTGAGTCACCGTAAAGATGCAAGCAGAGCAGTTTAAATGAAATGGAATTACAACAATAGGGTCATGAAACTGTATTCTGACTTTATAATTTACGTTTATAACAACGTCAAGATTGTAGCTCTAAATATGTCTCACAGTGTCTGTTTTAAAGTGTGGTTATTTTGGGTTTTGCGCCAACAGAAGTGGTAATTTATATTTAAAAGCAAAAATAATTTCGTCTCTGGGAATGTTTGTTTAAATTATAGCTCTACGGTACGTTTATAGATTGTTGGTTACAAGTATTTTTTTATTATTCTTGTTATTTGGACATTTTGCATCATTTGTGTGTTGTCATCATGGCAAACCTTCGAATAACTAATAATACAATTGAACATCCATCTATACTAATATTATAAAGAGGTAAAATTTATTTGTTTGTTTGTTTGTTTGTTTCTATGTAGGGGGTAATCTCTGGAACTACTGAACCGATTCAAAAAATAGTTTTACCAATTAAAAGCTACACTATCTCTGAGTAACATTGGCTATAATTCATTTTGATAGAACAATTTTTTATTTCAATATTTATAAATTTAGTCGGAAAAATCTTAGGTTAGGCCTAGACTGATGAACCAACACATGTATTTACATTTATTACCATAGCAACCAATTGAATAAAATAACAGACACAACAGCTTTTTGAACTAATATTTCCATTAACTGCTGATTTCAAACTTTGAAGCAATTGTTTCTATTTCTAACTTTTTGGTTTGTTTGTGTAGAACTGTGCCTTGCTGGTTCTTTTAACTTTTATTATAACTGCTGTTATAAAATATACGAACTAATTTTATTTGAACATTCAACATTATTTCCCTCGTAGCTTTGGGGTTATTATTAATCCTACATCTTTATTATAAAGAAAACATAACATGATTATGTGTATAGAAGGTTCCAATGGGGTTGGCGTGCGGAGCACGCCGTTCGTTTCCCCCAGTCTTTAAAATTGCTAAGGACACATTTTGACCTTCTCCCAGCTGAATACAACAGCAAAAACTCATCATCACTATCACTTGAATTGGTTTCTATCCGGGGTATAAGGTTCGACTATATATACCCGACGACGACACGTCTTGTCCCGTCTTTTTTCAAGAGTTATGCTCCCTGTGCAATTAAATGGAGGCTCCGTGTCACGTCACGGCTGAAAAATATTTGAATGCTCTAGAGAGCATACCGTGCCTTGACGTGACGTGTCGTGAAGGGTGTGTATGCCAGGGGTCACGTCAAGCGACGTCTTTTATCTGCTTCGGTTTTTTCCGCGTAAATTCGGGAAACATCGTTGGTATGCCTGAATGTTTGTTGACTATATTTTGTTTGCTCCGTATCAGAGATAGTAAAAAAATAATGATTTCTTTTCATCATAATAACACTTTTTATTTATAAAATGCGCTAATCATTGCTTCTAAAGCAACTTTAGCATTAATTCATACAGCTTCCTTACTGTATTCACGACTGTTAAGTTCCTCTCATAAACTCAAAGCTCTTAGTTTTGTTTATAATAAATATAGTTAGTATTAAAAGACTAAATTAATTTCACAGATAATACAAAACTTTTCGTCGTCTGTGGCTTTGGTTTTTTTTTAAATTGTAAATAAATAATGCTCAGACATCTATCGAAAGTTCTTGCTTTCTTTGTTTTGATACATGAATAGTTGGCGTCAAATGATTTTTCTGAAACATAAATAAACAACAGTCCATAGCAATATGGGAAACTTCACTGTCCTATACTTAGTAGCATTTACCTTTTTAATGTTTAGCAATGCCAACAGGAGGAGTTTTCTTATTGTTGACAATCGGTAAATAAATTTATATAAATAAACGGAGTATTAATTAAGCGGCAATTTATTTAATTTTACTCTTTTTTTTTTTTCTTTTTCGTGGTTAAACAATTAATGTTTATTTCTAAACCTAAAACTAAAAAACGCCAAAAATTTTACTCTTAAAAAATATAACTATAAAGTAAAAATGAAATTTCATACTGATTAAAATTACAATATTTTCTCTCATTGAAACAACCTGCACGACAATCGGTCCGTTCTCCAGAAATAGATATCATTAGCGTTGTGAAACCAAAAAATTCAAAGTTCCCTTAAAAAATATACCAATGAAACAAAAATATACTTTAGCGCCTGTACGGGACGTGACGTGATGGGTCTGTAGCACCTTAACACTTCTGTTAAAACCAGACTCACACCACGACACTGTAAACGTCATCACTAACCTAATTAAAGTGAACTCGCATCAGTGTCTCCAGGTCAAAAAATAATTTCTCCCCACCAGATGCCATGAAAATTCCCCACACCCAATCAATCCAAAATTTCCCCACATTTACCCAACAGTACTTAGACAAAATTACCCTGTAACAAATCTAAACCTTCAAGTACCTGGAATATAAACAAATTTTAAGGCTAGTTTCAATAACATAATACTACCTAACACAATATTTTATGAAAATGTATTACCTGGTAATTTTGTTTGTGAGGCAGAGAAACAAGACTGAACAACATATATATTACTTTTAAATCTAATGCCTTGCAATGATAGTTACATTATTTATATTAACTAAAATGTTAAAACTTAAGTTTTACTTCTTGATCCTTTTAATTTCTCACTATACTATAGTATAGGGAAAGTATGGTGATCGCAAAAATAAATCGATGTTAAGATTTTTGTGGAAATATCATTCTGTTTTGGGACCCCCTGAGTCCAAAAAAGTGTTTTTTTTACAAAATGTCTCTCTGTATGTCTGTATGTATACAAAGCTAGAGCGAAAACTATTCGATCGATTTCAAAGAAATTTGCACCAGACATGTCAAGTAGGCCTATATAGATGCAAGAAAAACAATTTTGAAAATTTTTGAAAAACAACCCCCTTTTTGGCAAAAAAAACACCCAAAAAATCACTTATTCTTTTTTATAAAAAAAAAAAAACTGTTCTAAGGATTTTGATAAAATTTGGCTTATTTGTAGTCTTTAATGTGTCCTACCATATGCAACAAACCGCATCTTTCTAAAAATTCTCGTTTAGCTAATAATAATAATCATAACAGATTTTTGGGGTTTTTTTGGCCATAAAGGGGGTTGATTTTCAAAAATTTTCAAAACCTTTTTTCGTGCGTCCATACAGGCCTACTTGACGTGTTTGGTGCAAATGTTTTCGAAATCTATTGAATAGTTTTCTCTCTAGCTAATAATAACAATATTTCAATCTCCTACTTTAATATCACCCTCTCCTACCCCACTTACAATTATGAAGTCGCAACGAATCTGTTTAATAATTTAAATATGTTTGTGTTAAAGTATGCGCCAGTTCCTGGTACCGTTTATTTAATGTGCTTTTATCTTTTCCAGTGACAATTTCAGTGTTTTTTTTAAACCCCCCATTCCCTATCCAGTTCCCTTATGTCTACGATTACCTACTTTCAAAAGCTGATACAACTTGTGAGATTGATTAAATTTCTTATTTCTTCCCTCTTTGAGGGGCTCAAAAACTGTAGGTGTTTTGGAGGCTACGTATATTATGAGCTAGGCCTACAGTATTGAAAGGAAATTGGGTAAAAATCTGTTTCGCACACTCTCCATCATTTCTCTAAATACAATTTTAAACAGGGCACCCTGAAGCTATTTAGTTCTTATCTGGAAAATGTAGTTCCTGACTTTGGGTCGTCTATGATGGCAGAGTGACACTCCGGAACAAGATGCATTTTGTCTATCTTAATGAAATCAACACTCTTTGCGCAATAAGCCGAAATCCCTGCAAAATTCCCCAGCTCAGTTTTACAGCTCTAAAAATCCCCACACCTGGAGACACTGACTCACATACAAACAGCAGATGGCAGTGAGGTAGAGGGGGGAAATATGTCCACCACGTAGGTTTCTGATTGAACGGGTCACGAAAGACGTCTCCCAAGACGTGTTACAACCTCAGCTACGTTCTGTGCGAACAGACCGTAAGTGGAATAAATTATTAAAGAAAACAAATCTAAACTTATTTGTTTGGAGAAATTTGGAACGCCACTAATTGCTTGGAAGTAACTTTTCCATGTCAGTCTAGGATAATTCTCAAATATTTTCATTTATTAAAATTCGAAATACCTGTTAAAATAAACGTTTTTTATACTGTTAGACCTCGTACTTTATTTAGATTAATAATATGTAAGTTTTATTTGACTGAAGCTTTTCCGTCGAGTTACAACAGCGAGTAAACGACAGCGCGCACAAGGAGTCCGCTGCTGTAGTTTTCGCAGTTGACATCGCAGTGACGTCATTGGCGATCGATACCGGGTCACCGTAAATGAGCAAAATGGTATAGCCCTGGTCACGGCACGGTATGCTCTATAGAACGTTCAAATACTTTTTCCAGCCGTGACGTGACGGGTGTGTATAGCCAGGGGTCACGTCAAGCGACGTCTTTTATCTCCGCTTCGGCTTTTCCGCGTACATTCAGGGAAACATCGTTGATATGCCTGAATGTTTGTTGACTATATTTTGTTGCCTCTGTATCAGAGGTAATACTAAAATAACGATTTCTTTTCATCAAAATAACACTTTTATTCATAAAATACACTAATCATTGCTTCTAAAGCAACTTTAGCATTAAATCATACATCTTTCTTACTGTATTAACGTCTGTTAAGTTCCTCTCATAAACTCAAAGCTCGTAGTTTTGTTTACAATAAATAATATATTTAGTATTAAAATACTAAATTAATTTCACAGATAATACAATAACTTTTCGTCGTCTGTGGCTTAGGTTTTTTTTTAATTGTAAATAAATAATGCTCTGAGATCTATCGAAAGTACTTGCTTGCTTTGTTTAGATACATGCATTGTTTAGTTTTACATGCTTTGATTAGTTGGCATCAAATAATTTTTCTGAAACATAAATAAACAAGAATCCGTAGCAATATATAGCCCATATTTCATTATTAGTGACTGCATTTTAATTTCCTGTGGCAAAAAAACATCTGTACATGATCTTTACGAAGTGACATTGCAGAGAATAACAACTATGTATTAAATCAATAAAAATTTCTGACAGTAAACTTAAACTTAGTAATTTTAATTTTTAATTTAAATTTTAGCAATGCCAACAGGAGGAGTTTTCTTATTATTGACAATTGGAAAATAAATTTAAATGTTAAAATACAAAATAATAAACGATGTATTAACTTAAGCGGTAATTTATTTAACTTTACTTTTTTTTTTGTTATTTGTAGTTAAATAAATAATGGTTATTTATAAACCTAAAACTTAAGAAACACCAAAAAGTGTGCTTGCAAATATAACTAAGAAGTAAAAATTAAATTTCATATTGATTAAAATGAGAACATTTTCATTCATTGAAACAAACTGCACGACAATCGGTCCGGTCTCCAGAAATAGATATCACTAGCGTTGTAAAACCAAGAAACCAAAAGTGCCCTTAAAAAATATACCGATGAAACAAAAATAAACTTTAGCGCCTGTACGGGACGTGACGGGTCTGTATAGCCGCACATTAACACTTCTGTTAAAACCAGGCTCACACCACGGCATTGTAAACGCCATCACTAACCTAATTGAAGTGAACTGATGAACTTAAATACAAACAGCAGTTGGCAGTGAGGTAGATGGGGGAATACGTCCACCACGTGGCTTTCTGATTGAACGAGTCAAGAAAGACGTCTCCGAAGACGTGCAAGCCTCGTCCACACTTGCAGACTGTGTATGCAAACAATCGGCCGACTGTCTGCCGACACAGTTTGTGATTCGAGTCTCCGTCTTGTTTTGCGTCCACACTAGAAAGCCAGTGTTTGACGACATGGAGACTGAAGAGGACGTGGTTTTAGCTTGTGCGTGCTTTATCTTTCTAAATCATGTGGCTTTCTTTGCACATAATGATCGATGTTCACGTCTAAACTGAGTTTTTAACTTTCTTATCCATTTCATCACAACTAATTTTGAAGCAATCAGCTAATTCTTGTAACGCGTCACGCTTTTTATTGCGATTTTTATAATCTGGAATAGATACATCCCCCAACAATGGACGCGAATGTAGTTCCTCGATGAGTTTCATCGTCGACTCTTAATTCCACGTGGTCATTTTAAATAATAAAAACGAATAAATCCACTAAAAATATTTCTGTGGGAATAAATCACCAGTAAAAAGATCACTATGCACACGATCTGATTCTCTACTGACAACTAGAAGCAGAGGGTTTGAGGGTTGCTTTAAGGTCACACTATACTACGGGCCGGAATGCCCTCTCCACTTAGGTAATACTAAAACACAATGTGTACCATTAAGCTACCCAATATTCTTACATATAAATTTGTATTTAAACATTTATTAAATCAAAATTTACGCATATATGAGTTACTTATTAAAGTTAAAATAAAATTATATACGTTCTTTACAAAAGTATAAAATGTTTAAAAAAGTAATATCACTTTACAATATAAAGTATTTTGCACATTTTGCATATAAGTATTTTGATAGTCGGCCGACAGTCTGCGTGTTTCCCGTTCGTTTGGAAAACAGAAAACATTGTCTTTTGTCTCCAGAAACACAAAGACTGTCCGCGGACAGTCGGCCGACATTCTCCGGAGACAAGAGAAAACACCAGAGAGACAGTCGGCCGACAATGTTTCCGCAGACAAGTCTGCAAGTGTGGACGGGGCTTAACAACATCGGCTACGTTCTGTGTGAACAGACCTTAACTGGATTAAATTAAAGAAAACAAACCTAAACTTATTTATTTAGGAATTTGGGACGCCACTAATTGCTTGGAAGTAATTTGTAATAAAAGGGGAAAGTTTGTATTTTTCTCATTGTTTTCTTTCTTCGATAATTACTTTATCTTTCCTTTGGTTATTTAAGTTAAAAATAAGTTTTTAATGAACAATACGTTCCGCGCAGACATTTTTGTAACAGTAAGGGATTGTATAAAGGATAAAGTTTTGGCATAACTTGCCCATTAGACTTTCTTTATGTTTTGAGGGGAGATGTTTAATTTGGTCTGCATTTAACACAATTGCTGGAGACAAGTTTAGATTTACTGGAATAAAATTTGGTTTGGTGGAAGAAATCATTTAAAAAATTCTGAGTCAGTAATCCTATTACTTAAAATGAGCAATTCTTGTATCTATCTTTGTATCTGTCGCGGATCTCACGAAAACGGCTGTAACGAATTCAAAGAAATTTTGTATTTTTTCTTGATTTTTAAGTACATCCATAGTTGTATTTCGTGTAAAAACGCAAATTTTTGAGTAATTCTAATTTAAAAATTTTAACATAGGGTCTTATGGGTTGCCATGTTGGTTACGAAATAACAACGAAATAGTAAATAAAGCGATCAAAACAGCTGTTTATAAAGCGATTTATACTGTTTTAGCACGTTGGAAATAGAGTGGAATAGAACTGAGATTTAGTATTTTAAAAAATCAGCTGTTCATTGGATAGTTTTTAATTACTGTTAAAAAACAAGCTAATTTATACTGTTTTAGCGCGTTGGAAATAGAATAAATTGGGCCTGATTTTACAATTTATTTTGTCAAAAAAATGTAAACTTGGCAAAGATGGATAAATTCTAATAGTCAATTTTGTAAAATGGGCCTGGCTCATTTCCGAAACATAGTATTGAGGTTATGTTAATCCTG
>JAGFPH010014932.1:5728-22340 GCA_018207615.1 Philaenus spumarius | reverse complement strand
AACAAAACTCAATTTTTCACGCATTGCATAAGGTTTATCCGTTGCAAACTCCCGCTCTTAAAGATGAGTTATTCTCACAGAAAGAATAAGGAATCAAAACTCTTTTTTCCTTACCCTCTTATCTTTTTTGGTTCTACCTGTACATAGTTTACTTACTCTAACATACCATAAATTTATTTTAATTACATTTATCTCGAAGTCTTCCTGAAATTTTACATATTTTTATATACACATCAATTTTCATATTTCACATACATTTCAATATTTCTAACTTACTTCATTTGGAAGTATCGATTTCCTGTAAACTTATATACATTTTATTACAATTACAATTTTTTATTACCCTTGGTTTCTCGCTTTGAGAGTTCGTCCACTGAAAACATACATTTTATAATAACATCTTCTCCCTTTTTGGAGTAATCGTCCACTGAAATACATTAATCACACTTTTTGTTTTATATTGTCAATTTTTGTCTTTTGGGGACTTAAAACACTTGCCTGGTTACCCTATATTTACAATTATATCAAAATATACTGGGTTGACTATCCTAACATATACTACTAACTTTGATCATCATTATTTCTCGCGTATTATTTTACTTTAACAATTTTATTTTATTTTTACCTTCATTAGCCTACGAATATTCCTTTTATCTCTCCATTGCTTTCTTACTTACTTCTTTGGCTGGTCAGACCAAACTTTATTTACCCTTTTACTTTTTCAATTTCTCTTACTACTATTTCTTCAGTACATCCGCTTACCTTCCCATTTTCTTCACCTTTACTTGGTTTTTTAGAAAATTTTAATAACTTATTGCCTACTCTTTTTTCAGCTCATCCGCAAAATTGTTGCCTCCCAACATACAACACTCCTCTACCTTCGTTTTTCACGTTTGCTTCTCGCAAACAACGCGTAAGCCCCTAAACTCGCTTACTCCGAATAGCAACCACCTTTCTTTTGTCTTAAGATGTCATTAGACGTTTTAACTGTTGCTTCTTTATATACAACTACCATTCATAAATTTGTTTCAGGGCCCATTCCTTTCAGGTCACCCTGTATCTCACTCTACATCTGTCATTTTACAAAATACACTTCCATTGTTTATTTTCGTCACAGCTGATAACCGACCTTGGTTGCATTACCTCCATTCATTGCCGTAGGCCTAAGTACAACGACCCTTCGACTCAATCAGCTGTGTTTGATTTCAGCCAACTTGCTTCCCCATTCCATTTCCGCCCTTTCACTGCTACACTTTATCAATGAACTTTGTATTAGGCCTATGCCTTTCTCATAGCCTCGTTTATCGTTCTAATAAATTCAATGCACTACTGTACTCTGTATATTTACAAATTAAACTATTCCTACACTACTATTTACATCTGACAATGATTTCTATCTACAACTCTTTCTATTATTGTATATACGGCCTTAGGTCGCGTACATCATATTTCCCTTTTATTCTTCCTGTCCGTATGTCTGCAAGTACATATGTTTTTCTTCCCCTCCTTTCAACAATTCTATATGGACCTACATATAACCTATTTTGCTCTTTGGCAGATATCGCAGCGTTTTATGACTTCTAAAATCTTTGCTAACATGTTTTTTATATACCATTTTCTTCTTATCATATTGAAAATTTTGTTTCGGCCTATATGCCCATATGTCTCATGTATACCTTGCACAAATCTTTCTATTACTTCCTCTGGTACTATTATTCTTGTTTTATTGTTTATTGTGGAACATAACACATTGTCTCTTATTATAAAATTTGGATAATTTTCTATATTATTTATTTTCTCACGGCATTCTAAATTTCTAATTTGGTAGTCTCTAAAATTTACAAATAACTCTCTTAAATTTGGCTCTATCCTTATTTCTTGTATTTTTAATTTGCATTTATCTTCCACTCCCGTACAGTTCCCATACATCCTACTTGCCACATCGCATGGTACATTTTCCTTTCCTGTACAGTGTTGCACATTTGGGTTATACTCTTGTATACCGAGTATCCATCTTCTCATTCTGCTGTTTTGGAACTTACATGATGTTAGAAATTTCAGTGCCATATTATCGGTAATTATATTTAGCGGAGCTCCTATTACTAACGGACGAAACTTCTGCAAGCCATACACAATCGCCAACAACTCCAACTCGCAGATTGTATAATGCTTCTCGTACGGTTTTAAAGTTCGGCTTACAAAACCTATTATTTGTTTTGCACCATTCCTGTCTAGCTGATATAATTGACAAGCTATAGCACCTGTGCTTGCGTCTGTCTGCAGATAGGTCTCCCTTCCTTCTTCCGGATGTGCTATAACCACCGCTTCTATAAACAACCTCTTAACATCTTGAAACGCTTTTTTCATTTCGTCGTCCCATATCCATTTTTGTCCCTTTCTTAACAACTTATACAGTGGTCTTGTTGCTCCTGCATATTTTTCTGTGAATCTTGAATAATAATTAACAAACCCCAGAAACGATTGTAGCTGTTTTACTGTACGTGGTTCTGGAAAATCTCTTATGGTTGTTAATTTTTCCGGATCAGTGCTAACTCCTTCTGGTGTGAATATAAAACCCAAAAACTTTACTACTTCCTGACAGAAAACTGTCTTCTTAGGATTTATGGTTAAACCTCCTTCCTTGAATTTCTGAAATATTTGTTCTAGATGCTGTATATGTTCTTCGAACGTCTCAGACAAACATAGCAAATCGTCGACATAATTTAACGTAAACTCTTCTATTTCCTTACCTAACGTAATATCTACAGTTCTTATCAAGGCAGATAAAGAGTTCTGAAGGCCGTACGGTACCACTTTAAAATTATAAACTTTGTTATCAAACAAAAATCCTGTGTATTTTCTTGATTCTGGTTTGAGCGGTATTTGCCAGAAACTCGAAGTTAAATCAATTTTACTTATGTATTTTTTCCGCCGTCCTTTCCTTAAGATATCATCTATAGGCGGTGCACTTTCAAAATCTGGAGTTATAATTTTGTTTAGTTTCCTGGCATCCATACACAATCGTATCGATCCGTCCGGCTTCACAACAGTCACCATTGGGTTTATATAAGGTGTCCTAGATCGCTCTATAATATTGTTTTCCAGCATCTGGTCCAGTTCCTCCCTAACTTTTTTTCTATAATTCATTGGGATGGGGTAGTTTCTATTTACAAAAGTTTCAGTTTTTTCCAACTTTAATTCATGTTCATATAATTTTGATAAGCCAGGCCGTTCTGAAAATATCGACTTATATTTCTCAATTAACTCCTGTAAAATCCCCTCTTCCCTTGTATTAAGTATCGTAGCATGACCTTGCGAATCGCCTAGCTTGATCTGTTTACATCCTATCAGCTGTGTTTGCGTAGTCGCTCGACATCGGCCTTGGTACGGTCTCGTATTACTTTCCCTTTCCATTTCTGCTAGACACTCTGTCTCCGAGATTAGGCCTACATTTGCTTTTATCTTCGTATGCTTTCTAACAAACGCACCTTTTTTACCGTTAGTATTTCTCATAGAATCCGACTTGCTTTTAAAACGAGTCTTAGTTGACTTGTTCCTTCGGCCTAAATCGCTATGGTTTTTACGCATCTCATTATAATCAGTGTTTGAATGATTTGCATAATTTTTATATATTCGTTTGATACTATTGTTAATTGGATTATTTCGCGTGGTGTAACAGTGCTTTAGTGAAGTTTTTGTTTGGACTATGCTTTGACTACAACTTATTTTTGGATTATGGTTAACGACGTTATAACTACTCCCCCTTATATCAAATTTTATTTTATTTTTATTCATACGCGCTTCTTCATCCCTGGTTTCCTTTGTGAACCCTTTGGCGATGAACTCCTTCCTTTTCTTTTCCCTTAATCTCCATTGAAGTGAATTTCTCTCATTCTTCAACCCTTCTACGCCTCCTAACGTTTTAACCCTACATCCTGTTGTTTTCCCGTCTTGCTGCGCCATTTTACTTCCCGCTTTTGTTTCTCCCGCTACTTGATTTAATCCGTTTAAGCTAATTAACCCTTTCGCGTTCTCTACACTTTTGTTTTCGTTAATTGCTTGTTTATTATTGATAAAGTTCCCTTTACTTTTATCATTTAATTTAATTGATTTTTTAATCTGCTTATTTATTTGATTTTCACACCTTAATTTTAAACACTTCCCTTTAATTTGACTTATTGCCGTTTGTTTATTTATAAATGGTAACTCATATATCATTCCTTCGTATGACCACCTTATAAATCTTTTCTCCATATTTATTTTCGCCTGCATTTCATACAATGCATCACACCCTATAAGTATTCTGGATTTTAACCCTTTCACTATTAATAATTTTAACTCCATTTCTTTATTTTGAACTTTATATTTTAACATAATTTGGCGGTGTACTTTTTGAACTTTACCTTTAAGCGCTCCAATTATTTCTACGTTTGCTACTGGAAGTTCCATTATTGGTATTCCTTCCGCTTTCAGCTGCTCGTAATAATCCTGTTGCATAACTGTTATTTCAGATCCAGTGTCTATTTCCATAATAGCCTGTAAATGACCAATTTCCACTAATATCGCCGGGATTTCCTCTATTGGTTTATCTTTAATAATTTCCTCCCCTTCATTATCTAACAAATCCTCGCGAATCTTATAGTGTATATTACTTAAGGGTTTCTGTACACATACTGCCGTTTCATTTTTAATTACCGTGTTTTCCGGTTTTTTAATTAACTCCCTCTTAATTATTTTTTCGCCCCTTCTATTTACTTTATTTATTTGATTTTTAGTTATATCATCAGCCCTAAAACTCCGAAGCCTATTTTTCAGAACCTCCTTTCCTAGTTTCCCTGTTTCGGCTTTGAATTAGGATTTTGATTTGATGGACCGGGTCTTGGGTTATTAGGGTGTACGGTATTTCTTGGGTTTTGCGAATAGGATTGCAGGTTAGGTCTCGGATAGTGTTGGGGGTTTTGCCTGTTATTATTATTATTATTCGGCGTTCCTGTAGGCCTATTTCCCCTACGCGCTTCCTCCATCATATCTATACTATTTAGAAATTGTATGGCTTCTCTAACCGTCTCGCTATGCTTTCCCATTGCCGCTAACCTAATCTGGTCATTAAAATGCTGGAATATAGTAAACACTAAATATCCCTCCGGAATCGGTGGATCTAAATCTCTAGCCTTGTTTACTAACTTACAAAAATAATCTGCTCGCGTAAGATTACTATTATCATTATACCTCCCATATTCTATTTTATTTCTTATTAATTTTTGCTTCTGTAACGACCAATAATTTTTTAAAAAACATTCTTTAAACCCTGTGTACCCTATATTTTCTGTTTGCATAACTTGCCACCATTCTAATGCACTACCCCTTAATTGTCGCACTGCAAACTTTAACTTTTCTTGATCGCTAAAAAATGGATTAGTTTCCTCGATCAAATTTTCTACCTCCCTTATAAATTGCTGAGGGCGTTCGTGTGGATTTCCCCAAAATTCTATTTTTTTACACTCCCCCTCATATCTCGGCATTACCAGGCTCCTAACCATACCTGGCTGTCCCCCTAATTCTAGCACTTTTTGTTCTACCTTCGTTACCCTATTTGTAATTAATTTAAAATTTTCATCAGTTTTCTTTTTAATTACCCCTGTAGATTCTTCTAACAATTGTATACTGCCTACAATATCCTCAAGCCTTTCTTCTACCTGTTTGTGTTGACTTAAACACCTTTCTTTTTCTACATTTATTTCCTGCGATACTCCTTCCAATTTTCCTGAAATTAATGTATATAATTGTTTCTGCTCTTCTTCTCGCAGCCTCCTATCATTCGCTTTTTCTTCTTCTCGCAACCTCCTTTCGTTCGCTTTATCTTCTTCTATCTTAGCCTCTTTTAGCCGCCTTCTTTCTTCTTTTCTTTCCTTCTCTTCCGCTTTCTCTCTTTCTCTTAATTGTTTCTCCGCTGCCTTCTCTGTTTCTCTTAACTGTTTCTCTTCCGCTTTCTCTCTTTCTCTTAATTGTTTTTCTTCCGCTTTCTCTTTTTTTAGCATCTCCATAAATTCTTTAAGTTCTTTGTTCGCCATTTTGCTCTTAGAAATTTCTCCTTATTTGTCGGAAGTAAAATATTCGTAGCCTAACTACTTTTATTTTATTTTTCTTAACTTTTTTGAAAACCCCCTTTTTCTATTTACGTTTTTACCGCGACAAATTATTTCTAAGGTGCTTGGCCTACTCCCCCTCTTAAACTGCGGAATACCAAACCCGGGAAATATTTAATGTTGATCAAATTCACTAGTATGTTTACACAATCTAACTTAATTCTTATTATAACACATACATATAAGCACAAATAATTTATTCTGTCAGTTCTGGACTTTATTTAACCTTCCGTTAAATCAAGCCACACCGGTGGGCGCCAACTCTGCAACGACGCACGAGTTGCACGACGCTGGGGGAGGAAGTTTGTTTTCCTTTTGTCCCCACGTTGCGACGTCAACCCTGCAACGACAGACCTTTTTTATGACGTTCGGGAGCCACCTCTGCAATGTAGCCCCGACGCTTGTCTGTCTGTAGGATTTCCCTACTTTGTTACAGAATAAAGAGATTATATCACCTACTGGAAGTTTAAGGCAAATTAATTTTAATAGCCTAGGTGATATAACTCTGGTTAAGATAACTATGCCTATAGTCACCTTAAATAAAAATATTTTATTAAATTCCTTCCAGTTATTCAAGTTACTATTAACTTTAAATTTGCTCAGCTCAGTAATTAATATTATATTTATTTGACAATCTCTGAGGAGTGAGAACAGTGGAACTTTACCTAGAATAATTAAATTATTTGTGCTTTGTGAAATTTCGTTGGAAATGCCAACTTTGCGTTTCCGCCCTTCAATATTTATCATACACTGAAAACAACTTATCATATATGATACTTAGATAATAGGAATCTCTTGAACAAGGTAAATTAATTATATTAATTGAAATCAAAAGAAAATTTATTCAATAAAAAACTCAAAATACTCTGTGGTTCTTTCCACTACAAAAACATAAATTTTAAACTAAATTTACTATTTACATAAATTTTAACTCTTTTAGGTAGAACCATTTATTATTCATTTATACTTAATTATTCCTTCCTTTTTAATATTTATTATTTAATTATTTAATTATGAAAATGATTTTAAATATTTAATTTACTAGATTAATAATTTTATATTTTGAAAAACCTAATTTTTTATCTCAACCCAGTATCAATAATTATTTAAATTTAACTCAGGCAATATTTTAATAAGGGATATCGTAACTTTTCTGACAGACCTTTTATTACTGCGACCCTTGACTCTGAACACCTTTCCCAAGAATGTTGATGGAAATACAGCTTCCCTGAAGTCCGGTTATCGTTGGTGCGGTTGAACGTCTCTCGTGGTCTCAGCTTTTGCCTGGTTTGACTTTCCCTGATGTCTTCTAACGTTTTCCCTGATTTGGATTAACGCCTTCCCTGATTTGGTTTAACGCCTCTTATTCCAGTAGTCCTTCAAAGTCCATGTGTGGTTCCAGTTATTGTCATTACATCAGTCCTGTGATTCTTGTAGACTACGTCATTTATAGATTTTTTGACGCGCTCGCTATATGATTAACTATAGCGTAATTCACTCAAACTGTTCAATCGTTTTTTCACTGTCTGTAATACTAACTGATTTTACACTGTCTTTGTTCATTTAACTCGTATTTACGTTTGATTAAATTTTAATGAAAACTGTTACTTGAAATATTATATCGCATAATATTATAATTAATTAAAATGTTCACTGTTTGATTGACACATATCTTACTGCTGTCTTTATAAAACACTGCTTCTAAGTACGTTACTATAACATCGCAGATCCGTCTAACAACGTCGATCTAATAAAAAAACTCAAAGAGAGAGCGATTCCAGATTCCAGATGAGCGATAGATATAGTGATAGATCGTTAGAGATTCGCGGCTCCCGCTGTATTCCGCTTATATAGCCTCCTTTGCCGCCTTCCGAGTACCAACTGCCTTTCTTATTTTTCCATCCCTTGTTCGATATCTCGCCATGCAACTTGCATTAATTTCTTTAAGTTTTAGGTTGGTACTACCCCCACTAACTTCTTCGTTAGGCCTTGCCATCAGCTAATCTAGATCTCCCCTCCTAACATTTTCTCCTATTGTCTTACGTATTTTCTTCGTAGTTTTCCTTTAACTGCTTTTATGAACTTGCGGTTTTCGTAATCGTATTCCTGATACATTTTCCTTTCTTCTCAAACTTGAGTGATGGTCGTACTACGTTTGGTTCGCTTATGGCGCTGCCTCGCGTATTCCGCGGTTTTTCCTCACGAAAACTTTTCTGGTTTTGAAGGAAAATCTTTTTTCTTTTTTCTTCTATGTTGGTTATTATTTTATGATATACTAGCCAAAATTTCCATTCTGTCCGAAGATTTTTCTTCTGTTTTTGGGACTTGCAAAATTTTCCAAATTTAACATTTACTTTTGAATTTGAATTTTAACTTTAAAATTGATACTTTCGATTGAGATTTACAATTTTATACCCTTACTACTTTCTTAACACTATGTTATTATTTTTACCACCTTTTTCATTCTATTTTTAGCAAAATATAGGTATGAACTTTCTCACCTTTTATTTTAATTAGTTAACAATTTATAAACTTTTTATCTTATAAAACTTTTACTTCTTTACAACTTGTTTACTTTTTCATTTTCCCTTTTTCATTTTTTATGGTGCTTTTTCACCTTCAAACTTTAACAATTATCTCTAACTTTTAAAATATCAAAAATTCCTTAATTTGTTATTTAACATTTTTTATACAATTTTTCTTACGCTTTTCAAAAATATCTTTTTCATTTAATTTTGATGAAATTTGAGAATTTCCTATAACTTTAACTCTTTATAACTTTAACATTTTTTATTTTACAAAATTGTGACTTCCATGAACAATGTTTCCACCTCCCGTGTTTCACATTTACCCATAAAATTCATCAATTTTATACTTTTATTTAACACCTTATTCCTGTATAAAAACAACTAATTTTTCTAAGTCTTTCAGGCAACTTGGAACAAGTTCCTGGACAAAAGTCCATCTCTGTTGACACAGTACAGTTGGCCGGGACTTGTCGTATTCTAATCTAGTTAAGTATAGGGTGTACCTCAACTCCTGCTATGAAATCTTGATTTTTGCAGTTTTACAACAAAACTCAATTTTTCACGCATTGCATAAGGTTTATCCGTTGCAATATATATATATATTTATTTTAAAAAAACTACGAAAATTTGTTTTTTACATAACTTCGACTTTTTTAATATTGATGTTTGACCGCGTAACCATTGAAATTACAGACAATATATATTTTGTTCATACAATAACAATTCCTAACTCGAAAGATATACTTTAATTTTACTTATTATTATATAAATATATACATAGTTGCAACAAAACTATCTACACAAATTCCCTACAGAAAACTCTCCTTTTCTAAGTTTACCTTTAAGCTAAAACCCTTATTAAAACACACACACACAATGTATTTTCCTTGATTGATGTCTTATAGTCATATAATTGACTACACTTACATAATAAGGTAATTTTCAACCAGAAATCCTAACTGAATTACTGTCTCCATTTTGGTGGAGTTTTTTTAATTTTGGAAAATAAGATTTTTGTTACCACTTCATATAGACTATGTCTCCTAATTATTGTAATTAATGACTTCTATTCGGTTTACAAAAGCCATTTTAAACCTCTCATTCCAACAGTCAATCGCCAGAAATGCAAATTAGTTATGTGGATACAAAACAATCTATAAAATGTAATATCTGTATTCAGCTTGATTCAATTTATATATGAGCGACCGTTTTTTAATGTATTAAATTATGAGTAAGGCCAGACTTATTCTCTTTGTTTTAATATTTTATATTTTTTTATTCAATAAAGTTAATAAACAAGAAGAGTATGATGGTTTAGAACTTCTACAGACATTAATATGGTTTCCTGCATTGTTTCGTTTACAAACCGATACCTCTTCGCAGAATTCCAACAATATAATAAAACGAACTTGACCACTAACACCGCATATCGCATGTACGCTTAGATGGAATTGTTTTTAAAATAGAACTTACTGCTTTATGCCGTCAGTTTCACGTAAACAATTATCTCTTCAATTGAAACTTGGATGGCTTCCACGAGTCAGTTAGTAATATCTTATTACACACTACGTTATAAAATTTTAATTAAACCAAGGGACGGTTATAGCAACGCTAGAAGATTTCCACGAACTACTTGATTTTAACAGTATTTTTTCTACTAATTGGTTAATAATTAAATATAAACGATATACTATGTGTCCCAAAAGTCCCCCCCTGTTATTTTTTTATTAATGGAAATAGATAGATTTGCTTTGGGGATTGGTAACATGAACAAAAATGGAGTTTTTTAACGTATCGTAAATTTCAAGGCCTCCCCCAAGAATCCTAAATTTTGGGGGTAAATCGAAAATTTAAAATGAGCACCCCTAATGAGTGACAATTCATTTTAAAGGCGTTGATAAAAGAAGAAGATTGGCGCAAACCGGAGGTTTGTACGTGGACTCTATCCAACATTATGGCCAATCAAAGTTAGAATTTTTCCCCATTTAAATAACATTGAAATGTTAAAGATGATACATCTGTTATTTTTTACAAGGATTTCATACAGTAGGTCACTCAATCTAAGTTATAAAACATAGTAATTAGTATAAAAACAGTGAAGGTAAGCCCTCTGGAATTCCCAGGTATTGGACGTTTTTACTATTAGGTCCAGTAATCTGTTATTTTTTACAAGGATTTCATACAGTAGGTCACTCAATCTAAGTTATAAAACAAAGTAATTAGTATAAAAACAGTAAAGCTAAGCCCTCTGGAATTCCCAGGTATTGGACGTTTTTACTATTAGGTCCAGTAATCTGTTATTTTTTACAAGGATTTCATCCAGTAGGTCACCCAATCTAAGTTATAAAACATAGTAATTAGTATAAAAACATTAAAGCTAAGCCCTCTGGAATTCCCAGGTATTGGACGTTTTTACTATTAGGTCCAATAATCTGTTATTTTTTACAAGGGTTTCTTCCAGTAGGTCACTCAATCTAAGTTATAAAACATAGAAATTAGTATAAAAACATTAAAGCTAAGCCCTCTGGAATTCCCAGGTATTGGACGTTTTTACTATTAGGTCCAGTAATCTGTTATTTTTTACAAGGATTTCATACAGTAGGTCACTCAATCTAAGTTATAAAACAAAGTAATTAGTATAAAAACAGTAAAGCTAAGCCCTCTGGAATTCCCAGGTATTGGACGTTTTTACTATTAGGTCCAGTAATCTGTTATTTTTTACAAGGTGTCAGGGTTGTTGGTAAATACCAGCAACCGATAAGAACTTATACAAAATATAAAAATAATTATTATTAAGAAATAAATTTACAAAGAAGACAAATTAAATTAGAATTCATTTCATCGTACAGCGGAAGCCTGAAACGGATGTCCAGTATTAGTTTACAAACTCAAGGCAGCATACGCCAGCATTTCCACGCACGTAGGCCAAATCTGTAACCGCATAAAATAATGTCAAATTTACCAAAATCGTTAGCCAATCATGAGGAATGAATATTCAAACGGACCAACCAGGGTGAGCCAAGTAGAGGTGACAAAAAAGAAGTGGGAAAGGAACACGTGAAAAAAGTAGTCTATCACACAATGTCCATCAAGAAGTAAACATCAAGTTATCTACATTCAATATAAATCAATTAAACAAGTCTAGTAAAAATATCCATCAAGAAGTAAACATCTAGTAATCTAAATTCTGTAATAATCACTTAACAAATATCATTCCTGGAAAGTATCCAAAACGTGAAAGTGTCGGGCGGTATATTAGTGCGTGATAAAAGTGCGGCAACCAAAGTTAATAAAATATCAGAGTTAATTTAATTAAGGGAAAGTGAAAAAGAGAAGGAAAAAAATGTTCATACCAATGTAAGTAGTTTTAATATCTTTTAACTGTAAGACAGATCTCGGGTTGTAAACATATTTAAATTAAAACACGAATCATATGTCAGCACTTTAATCTTAGACCTACATTAGCTTAAGATGTACTGTACTTAGTTTTATTGGGACTGAACCATAAGGGTTAGCTGCCAGACCTTGAGTCGTTAAGCAATCGGGGATGGTCCACAATTTAACAGTAAAGATTTAAACCATATTTTATTGACACATACTTACGCTATAAATGATAACTTGATGTATTACATAAATTCACTATTTTAATTGTTAAAAATTGATTTGTTTAGTTAGCGTGGAGGGCATATTTTATTGTTTAAATAATGTCTACGATTGTTATTTGTAATGGGATTTTAATTGTTGTAAAAATTGAATTATTGGAAAAAGTGAGTTAGTGACATTTTGTTTACTAATTAATAGATTCACTGATAGTTAAAATACTTGAAGAATTTTGATTAATATATTTATATTTTCTAAACTCAAACGTCTCTGTAATTATTTATACCTAATACTTTGGAGTACCTCTAGAGCCTAGCGAAATTTTGATTCCTGACGGGAATCTGGTGGACGCCCCCAAAACTGTTGAAGAACCAATGAAAAGGTATATGTTTTAGTAGTTAAGTATTTAATTTAAAATTAGAATCAAAGTCAAAAGGCCTTACTTGTCATACCTCACAAATAACCTTACATGGTAAAGTCGCCCATTTACATAACCTTACATATAACCTAACATGGTGGAGGCTCCAAATCTATAAGTAATTAAATGTGGTAGAAATAATTACAGAGAATTTAAATGTGGTAAGAATAATTACAAAGAGACTAAAATAAACTGTGTTTAGAATAAGCATTGCATAATATAGCTGGTGTATAATTTCGTTTAGTAAAACAAAAAAATAAGATATGATTTCAAATAATAATAACACTGACATTTACAAATATAAAAAAGAGGAGGCAATTGCAATGTTAATAGAATTTAAGATAGAGGGAAAGCAAATAAATACACAAGCGTAAACAGCCAAACAGAAACTGAAATGGATAGGAAGGAGAAAATACCCTTAGTTCAACCAACACAATATCATGGCCTACCTTCAGAAGATATACATACATTCATTTCCCAATATGAAATAGCTTCACGAGCTAATGGGTGGACACAGAAAACCCAAATAAACTTATTGCCAACATATCTGGCCCAATCAGCATTAAATTGGTATGAAAGCTTTATACAAACAAATCAAGAGGGGGAAATAACATGGGGAAACGCAAAGAAGCAATTATTAAATATGTTTACACCAGTAGCACAAAGCCAAAAATTACAAATCATGTTAGCAAATAAAACTCAAACAGAGTCAGAAACATCCATAAACTTTTGTTTACAAAAACAAGCTCTTTGCAGAAAAATGAATCCTAACTTAGGAGAGACACAAATAATATCTCATATAATACAGGGTTTAAAACCGAAAATTTTCGAACGCATTATAACAATGGAAAATAATACGCTCAACCAATTACAAGAAAACTTAAGGAAAATTGAAGACCAAGAATTTCAACAAACCCTAAATAAACAAAAACATTTAAGAATTATGGAAAACACAAAAAACACAAGTACCACACATTATGAAACCTTAAACACGATGTCAAATAAGCTAGAACAACTTACGGAAATCATACACACATTAGGGGTAAACATAAGTCAAAGAGACCATAAAATAACCACATTTCAACAACGTCATCAAAATGAAACACCCCAATATAACAACAACAGGCAATTTAACAACAGACACCCAAAAACAAGATCAAAATTCATAAACAACTATCAACTTTATAATGTCCAACACAGGGCAAGACAAATGCGCTCAATCAGCAATGAAAACAATCGCCCAACAGACCAATATTTCTTACGACAATATAATTGTGACATATGTAAAATGGATAATCACTCAAACAGCGAATGCGCTTTCAATTTAAAAAGAAAAAACTCAACCACAATACATAAAATATCAAAATATTCCTTACACCAAAATAAATCAAAGATTTTGCTCAAATTGTAAAATAAATGGCCACACAATCCAACATTGCTATTCCAACAAATACCCTAAACAAACATTCAACCCAAAATGGAACGATAGGGGAACTAGAAGAGAAAATAGTCGTACAAACCCAATACACGCAAGTGAAAATTATTTCCAAAATCAGAAAACAAACATGCATCATATACAAAAAACATATTTGCCTTTACTTACGAACGAAAACAAAAAGGTCAATGACACAAAACGATATTCCATTTCATTAAGAAATCAGAAGTACAAACATACAACCTGCAATTCACATGACACAAAACATTATTCAGTATCATTAAGAAATAAAAAGTTCAACGGACAGACAACTTTTGAACCACAAAACTCAATACAAACAATAACAACAAAAGTCGACGCGGCAACTCAATACTTGACACAGGACGTTAACTCGCAAAGTGTAAAACGCAGAGTCAGCGATATTCCTGCAACCAATGTAGGTCAAAAAACGGACTGTCAAAGACTTGATGTAATTCAAATATTACAGACAGTAGAAACACAGAATGATTTGAATGAATATAATAATTCGCACAAACACTATTTACACCAAAATGGTGTACCTAAGGCTAGGAAATCGGAAAATGATGTAACATGGGATGTATATAATACCCTATTTTTAAACAAATCTGAAATATTTACTGTTATGGTCTGTCCGATGAACAAAATATATGCGTATACAAACACACACACTAAAAAGGGGTAAGATAACTTAGATTGCGTATACCTTTTAATATTACCACTATTAAGTATTTTGGGGCACCCTGTATATAGCAGTTAAAGTGTTACACACACTCAACGCTAACAGGATCAATATAACTTAAATTGTCGATACTTTTAAATATTGGATTCTATTGTTCGTATAAAAATAATATCGCTTTTAAGAATTTTGGGACACCCTGTATATATATAGGAGTAAAGTTTTCCACACACATATTAACTGCGCTGAGATAAATTGTCGATACATTTTAATAATGCATTATATTGTTTGTATAAAATATATAGTACCGCTTTTAAGAATTTTGGGGGACCCTGTATATAGGAGAAAAGTGTCACACACATATTAACTGGGGTGAGATAACTTAAATTGTCGATACCTTTTAATAATACGACATATTGTTTGTATAAATTTAATGTTACTGCTTTTAAGAATTTGGGACACCCTGTATATAGAAGTTAAGTGTTACTCACACACACCCTCACACACACACTAACTAGGTTAAGATAACTCCGTTTTATCTTTTAATATTACATTATATTGTTCGTATAAATTAAATATTACCGCTTTTACGAATTTTGGAGCACCCTGTATATATAGGAGGCTACGAAAATGGCTGCGATAAGATGGCGACGGATTATAAAAGTAGCGACGTCGTTTAACATCGAGGATACAATGTACATACACATCTTTCCGATCACCCAGTCGTTTTGGAACAAACTGTACATATAGGAGGCTGCGATAAGATGGCAACGGATTGTAAATTTAATGTCGTCGTTATCATCGAGGATACAATGCACATACACATCTTTTCGATCACCCAGTCGTTTTGGAACACCCTGTACATATAGGAGGCTGCGACAATGGCTGCGATAAGATTTCGACGGATTGTAAATTTAACACCGTCGTTTAACATCGAGGTTACAATGTACATAAAAATTTTTCCGATCACAAAGGCGTTTTGGAACACCCTGTACATATATTAGGCTGCGATATCTCAACAAGATGGATAACTAGATGGTGACGGATTGTAAATTTAGCAACGTCGTTTAACATCGAGGATACAATGCATATACCAATTTTTCCGATCACCCAGTCGTTTTGGAACACCCTGTACATATAGGACGCTCTGACAATGGCTGCGATATACTCCCAAATATTACAACACTGCAATCTGCTACACCTATGTACTCAACTTAAATATAGTAAACTAGAAATGTCGTCGTGGCTCTGCAAAAACTCGTGAGTCGGAAGTCGGTGCATCCCTAGTTAATATGATCAGCTTAAACACTAAAATATGTTATATTCGTAAAAAATCAGTGCAATACCGCCTCAACGTCACCACAACTAAGATGGCGTCGTCATCTGTCACAACCCGGTGCAAAAAAAATCAGTCGGAAGTCGGTGCATATTACTTCATCAAGATGGCATCGTCACAACTCGGTGCAAAAACCCCAGGTGTCTTCAATTTGATCGGACACAAGGTCGATGACAAATGTTAAACTCATATACTCGACTAGGTAGTTATTTCTTAACAGAGTCAGCGCAGCCTAATCGGTAGCGTTGCGGACTCGGGTAATGGTGGTCCCCGGTTCGACTCTCGGAGACATCCAAACTTTTTCAAAGCATTAAATATTAATTATTACAAAAAAAGATGGCTGCAAAAAAAAAAAAAAAAGAAGAAAAAAAAAAGATGGCGGAAACAAAATGGCGTAGAAAAGATGGCGGAAATCCCACCCCCACACCCACCTCCACCCCCACACCCACCCC
>JAGFPH010014931.1:7438-17505 GCA_018207615.1 Philaenus spumarius | reverse complement strand
CCCCAGAAGGTCTTTTTAGTAATGTGGATTGTATTTTAAACTAATCGATCGTTGAATACGTAGTCGATATTCAATAAAAATTACATTGTTTATGATTAATTTCGTGATGTGATCACGACAAAATAATCGTTCTTTTTGGAATAAATATGATTTTTACACTACACAATCATGATTTTCTTTCAGTGATGTTTGAGTCTCGGCGGACTGGTTCATGAGTTGACGGTATGCGAGCGCTGATTAGCGCCGCATTGATAATGCTGAAAACCGGGCGTTAAATTCCCGAGTTACACGCGATGTTGAAAGCGCGACGTTGGTAACGTGGGTCCCGTGTTATACACAGCGTTTTTGAAGCTTTGTCAACGTTGCGTTCTTTACTTCCAAAATGGAAACCATTCAGTCATTCTGTCTAAGTGTTTTACAAATAATAGAAACATACGAGGAATTGTGAATCAGGAGGGCTAGACGGTGGGGTACACACCCAGTGCTTTCAAATCGTGTATCAAGCTTTAGCACTTACACGAGCTGAGCTTAGTCGAGCCGACCCGGTCCGTCGCGGAAATCCGTAGCAGTGGATAAATCTAACAGACCCGCACCGTTCCGACATGCGTCGGAAGGATGCGCGCGCATTCCACCTCATCACAACTACTACCACAACTACCATGAATTGCAAAATTATCATGGACGAACACTGAAAGAGATCGAACTTTCTTTCTGGTTTTGACCTGTGGCTATATCTGTACCCAACCCGCGTGGAGTTGAGCCGAATCGACCCGATCCGGCATGCTGTCAGAGCGTGGAAAAAATCGACTCACTCCGTGTCGACTCGGCTCGATCGTGTACATTTTCAAGTACACAATAATCACTTTGAAATAAAAAATAACTACTTTCTAGTAGTTATTCTACTGTGGCCTCTCTGGTAGCTGCGCTCCATATAACTTTGTTCGGCGTTGATAGCGCCCGCGTCAATCCGCGTTGGCAACGCTCAACGCCCGGTTAACTTAAATTCGTTAGCGTGGATAGCGTTCATGTAACATGGCCCACAGTAGTTGCAGTTACCCAATTAACTGACGTTGAAAACGCGGCGCTATCAGCGCTCGTATATCGTGGCCCTAAAAGGCAGAGCGCTGGAGTGCTGGCTAGACCGTCACTCAAGGTTAGTGCGGGGTGATCTTGCGGAAAGAATGTTTATATTGCAATATTGTCTGACTCAAGCCCATCACCATTCACTTTAAAGAGATATATAATGTTTCAGACTTTGTGATAGATTACAGAACTTTCATCCGTTTAGGATTTGTTGAATATATATATACTGTATAAATATTCTGACCTGAGCCGGGCCCCCCCCCCCCCCCCCCCAAAGCCAAATCCTCGGTGCGCCACCGTGTGTGACAGATTACACTTGCATATAGAATGTAAACAATCTAACAGCTGTCATGTTAGTTAAACAGACTATCAAAAGATGGAGCCTTTGATTGGGAATCATATGAAGTATAATATAAAAGTTTGTTTAATCAATTATTTGTTTAGTGAAAACATGAATTTTAAGCTGTTTGTCTATTTTTCGTCAATAGCGGAGAACATAAGCTTTAAAATAATGCTCGAATAATGAATTTTGATGGAGAATTAAGGGAGATAACGCTTAGTGACAAAAAACACTTTAAGAAATAATATATAAGGATGTATTAAAAACTGAAAAACCATGCGCATGCTCTATACTGTGTCAAACCATTGTATTTGGATAACCTAATAGAACTCCGATCCAATGCAATATTTCGTTCCACTGGAAATTCGACGATAGTGGCGCTGTCTATTGGGGAAACGATGAAAGCTGTGTGAAACACCAATGCTACCAATGATTTCTCCCTAGCGCTACCTCGCGGCGCGATCATGCACTATTTTCCCGACAACCATACTGCTGCCGTATGGATGCAAGATCTATTTATTATTCATGATCTATGGTGAAACTCACGTACACTCGAGTTTAGAGGAGTTGATGTTTTTACGCCGTTTAACTTACGTCAGCTGATCAGCTGAGTTATTAAATTTATACTTTGTAAACTGTGTCTTTAAAAACAGTTTTTGCTCTTTCTACATCTTATGAGTTTACCTGATTGAACGGAAATACTTTTTCAGAACCAATGATGGGTCCACCAGTATTCAAACGATATGCCTTACCCTGTGGTTTAGAAAGTTGATTGTTTATTCACAAATCGTGTTCACAATCGGCTTACTCATACGTTATTGTTTGTGTTGCCATGGATAGCACTAGAGTTACATTCCAGACAAGGAAAATGCACTTTAAATGATAAAGCAGGCCTGTAGACTGATAGCGTACAACATTTTTAGGTTGTGCATTGTTCATGACATTGTAAATATAAACTTCATGTCTGTATCTATATTATATAACAGCCAAAACCCACTGACTCACTGACTCACTCATCACGATTTCTCAAAAACTACCGAACAGATTGGAATGAAATTTGGTATGTAGCTTCCTCTAGGGCCATAGGTGCTCACTAAGAAAGGGTTTGAAAAAATTCGAAATTTTAGGGGGGGATCAAAGTTATTAAAAAATTACTTCTTCAAAACTACCGAATGGATTTGAATGAAATTTGGTATGTAGCTTCCGCTAGGGCCATAGGTGATCACGAAGAAAGGGTTTGAAAAAAAATTGAAATTTTAAGGGGGCTTGGGGGGATTAAAGTTATTAAAAAACAACTTCTTCAAAACTACAGTACGGATTTAAATGAAATTTGGTATGTAGCTTCCTCTAGGGCCATAGGTGCTCACTAATCCGCACATGTGAGCTTGACACTAAACACTATGAGAAGTGGCCGACGCACAGTGCATTGCACGCCAAACCCCTTATTGGGAGTATTTTCAATACACAATGCATTGCGTGCTTCGGACGCCAACCCCCAGTAGGAGAGTAAATAATAAATATTATTATTATTACCTAAAGTGAAAACTATTCGATCGATTTCGAACAAATATGCACCAGAAATGTCAAGTAGGCCTGTATAGATGAACGAAAAAAGGTTTAGAAATTTTTTGGAAAAAACCCTTTTTGGCCAAAAAAAACCCAAAAATCAGTTATTATTTTTTTATAAGAAACAGCTTTAACGATTTTTATGAAATTTTGCTTATTTGTAGCCCTTAATGTACCCTACCTATATTCAAGAAACTGCATCTTTCAAAAAAATTTGAAAAACAACCTCCTTTACGGCCAAAAAACCCCAAAAATCAATTATTATTATTAGCTAAACGAGATTGTTTAGAAAGATGCGGTTTTTTGCATATGGTAGGGTACATTAAAGGCTACATAAAAGCAAAATTTTATCAAAATCGTTAGAGCCGTTGTTTTATTAAAAAAATAATAACTGATTTTTTGGGGGGATTTTTGCCAAAAAGGGGTTGTTTTTCAAAAAATTTCAAAACCGTTTTTCGTGCGTCCATACAGGCCTACTTGACATGTCTGGTGCAAATTTGTTTGAAATCGATCGAATAGTTTTCGCTCTAGCTATGTATACATACAGACAGACATTTTGTAAAAAAACACTTTTTTGGACTCAGGGGGTCCCAAAACGGATAATTCCACAACAATCTCAACATCGATTTTTTTTGCGATCACTATACTTTCTCTATACTGTATGAGAAAGTAAAAGGTCATATAAACATAGGCACGAAAACCTAACAGGCCTATGATAGATAACATTTTTGTCCTTTGCCAACAATTACGTTAGCTAAGTCTTACACCAAAGTGTATACAAACAAAACACTAAGCTGCAATCTCTGAAGAACAAATACTGTGTAGTGGAGAAGGTTGAATGTAAACATAAGTTTTACGAACGAGCTTATAACTTAACCGACATCTCTTTTAGCCCAAATAAATGGGACTTCTTAATAAAGGCCTAACATATTATTTACCACACCCTAATGAAAGCCATTTAATCAACGAGATTGTTGGTGCTGAGGCATCTATAGAATCAATAACCGAACGTAGATTGCATAATGAGACTGGAATTTTAATAAATGACGAAATCAAAACTCGACCAAATAAAATGGATCACAACAATATACCTTGCAATAACTCCACTAAATACTAATCTGAACTGAAAATCGTAAATGCAATTAAAAACAAATTAGTCGATAATAACGCGTTTGTCACAGAAGCCGATAAAGGGATCACCACTGTGATAATGGATATAGATAAAGTAAGGTAAGGGAATTCATTCAAAGTAACGGGATTAAACAAATCTCTACAGACACGACCGCAAAATTTGCAAAATTTTTAAATAATCAGATAACCGATCGACGAACTTGTTATGCCAAAGTACACGTTTATGCTTAAACCGATAAACGCCCAAGCACCACGTTTCACAGGATTGCCCAAAGTCCGCAAAATTAATATGCCCGTCAATAATAATTAATAATTAGACCGCTCACTAATTTCACAACAGCACCTGGGCACAAAATTGAAAAAACGTTAGCTTCAATCATAAATAATTCGACCACGCAGCTGAACCGCTGACGTGAGTTGAGCAAATTTCCAAAATTAAGTTTATAGGCGAAAAACAAAAAGGCGGATATCTGGAAAACGAAGCGCTTTCGGGCCTAAGTTTATATGAACGTTTTCTTATTTTGACCCATAGAACCATTTCCCGAAGTTTGATCCCGTAACTACGGGACATCCTGTATATTATAACGGAATTTGTCGGTTTCTTTAATAATCGTTATGTCAGGAAAATTCAATCTGTTGTCAACTGGACACCCTGTATATAGAAAACCTAAAACTCCTGTTGCCACAATACACGCAGATTCACATCATCCCATGTCTAAATAATTTGACCACGCAGCTGATCCGCTGACGTGAGTTAAGCAAATTTCCAAAATTAAGTTTATAGGCCTATGTTTTAGGGTTAAAACCAACAATTTGAGAAATAGGTCTACTCACGAAGGCGTTGAACAGGTGTCTGTGTGTACGCAATATATTAGTAGAATTTGTTTGCGCCTAGTGGCCTCGCGAGTTTGGCCAGTTGGCTTCGAACCAGGTAATTGTATGGTATTTTACGTTTTCATCGATTTCGGGGGAACCAAGAGAGCTATAAGGTCGCGTAAAAAAACAAAATGTGCAGAATAACATCCTACATTTATATTTTTAGAAAAAAGTCTAAAACAATTTCATTCTCGTAGTAAAAATTTCAAAAAATAGTTACTTCCGGTCAAAAAACGTACTTCCGGTGGTTGGATTTTTTTGGCTAACGAACTCGTCCGAGCGACGTAGAAAACCAACATGTGTACCAAATTTGAACCAAATCGGACTTAAAATGCGGCCGATAGAGTGCGAAAACATATATACATATATATATATGAATTTTAATGACACCCCAAAACGTGTTCTAGGGACCATGATCGGTGCTCATTTGCTACTCCCGACCTTGGGTCTCACCATAAGGGCCACTGCAATAGCTCATTTTTCCTATGGAAATTCGCTAAAAAAACAGCCGCTTACCATAGCATGGCACACAGATTGGTTACAATACCCCTAAATAAGGAGGAATTTATAGACGAACTCTACGTTATAAAACACATCGCCTCGGCCAGTGGATTTGAGAACCGCATGATCGATCAAATATTAGCCAGGAAACAAAATAAATCCACAAGACCACGAGACCCTAAAGAAAAGAAGAACTTTATATCATGTGAATATGGAAACATTTTACCCAAAATATTGTCCAATAGTTTTAAAAAAACTCAATATCACTGTGACATTTCGAACTAACAATAATGTCAAAAAACTGCTTGGTCAAAAACGGGACATTCCTTTAGAACAGAAAACCGTTATTTATAAATTAAAATGTGACAATTGCAGTAAATTCTATATAGGTCAGACAGGACGAACATTTTGTCAAAGGTTTAAAGAACAGCCAAAAAAGAACATTAATAGCATTAGATCAAATCATGCACGCCATCTTGTTCATGAAGACCATTCTTATACAGATTTTGAGAGTAATTTGGAACCATTGCATATTTGCAGAAAGAGAAAATATATGGATGCCGTCGAGGAATATTAAATTCATAAAGCCTTTAAAGATAATAAGGACGTATTGTTGAACGACCAATTGTGTTATTCTTCTAATACAATATACGACACGGCTATCAAGATCCATGATACCAATCCTAAATACCAATACTGCAAAGCTATACATGAGACGTTAGTTGTCCGGCGGCAGTAAAACAGTGCCCACAGTATGTGTCGCGTTGTTTTATGTGTTTGTGTAAATGTTTTGTGTATGTCTGAAACTGTACATTTTAATGTATTGACGAACTTCAGTGAAACACTCTGAGGATGAAGCAAAAGCTTTGAAACGCGTTTGTATAAAAAGATGACATAAGCCATGTGGCGGAACCATATTATTGTTAATGATTGTAGATGTTCAATGTTGGTTATTCTAACATCACTGGCATGTCAAGCTAATTCTCAGTGGCATTTCATTGAAGGCTATTTTAAACCATTCGTATCTAATTTTACTTTCTCACTATACTATAGTATAGAGAAAGTATAGTGAACGCAAAAAAAATTGATGTTGAGATTTTTGTGGAAATATCCGTTTTGGGACCCCCTGAGTCCAAAAAAGTGGTTTTTACAAAATGTCTGTCTGTATGTATGTCTGTATGTCTGTATGTATACAAAGCTAGAGAGAAAACTATTCGATCGATCTCAACCAAATTTGCACCAGACATGTCCAGTACGCCTGTATAGATGCACGAAAAAAGTTTTTGAACCATTTTGAAAAACAACCCCCTTTTTGGCCAAAAAAACCCCAAAAAATCAGTTATTATTTTTTTATAAAAAAACGACTAACAATTTTGATCAAATTTGGCTTATTTGTAGCCTTTAATGTGCCCTACCATATACAAAAACCCGCATCTTTCTAAAAATTCTCGTTTAGCTAATAATAATAATAATAACTGATGTTTGGGGGTTTTTTGGCCATAAAGGGGGTTGTTTTTCAAAATTTTTCAAAACCTTTTTACGTGCATCTATAAAGAACTAATTGACGTGTTTTGTGCAAATTTGTTCGAAATCGATCGAATAGTTTTCTCTCTAGCTAATAATAATAATATTTATTAGTTAATCGCCTACTTTAATAAAAGTATACAAAGCTAGAGAGAAAACTATTCGATCGATTTCAACCAAATTTGCACCAGACATGTCCAGTACGCCTGTATAGATGCACGAAAAAGGGTTTTGAACAATTTTGAAAAACAACCCCTTTTTTGGCCAAAAAACCCCCCAAAAAATCAATTATTAATTTTATATTAAAAAACGGCTCTAACGATTTTGATAAAATGTGGCTTATTTGTAGCCTTTAACGTGCCCTACCATATACAGAAACCCGCATCTTTCTAAAAATTCTCGTTTAGCTAATAATAATAATAATAACTGTTTTTGGGGGTTTTTTGGCCATAAAGCGGGTTGTTTTAAAAAAAATTCAAAACCATTTTACGTGCATCTATGAAGACCTAATTGACGTGTTTGGTGCAAATTTTTTCGAAATCGATCGAATAGTTTTCTCTCTAGATAATAATAATAATAATATTTATTAGTTAATCTCCAACTTTAATAAAAAAAACTCTCCTACCCCACCCTACAAGTCACAGTGAATCTGTTTAGTAATTTAAATGTATTTGTGAGAAAGTATGTGCTAGTTCCTGGTACCGTTTATTTAGATTAGGTTTGTGTTTATAAGTAGGCTTACGTCATCCTGTTTTTAACCTTTATTATAACTCCAGTCAAATCCTAATCTTAATAATTTGTTTTAGACATGTAATATTATTTACCACTAAGGGAGATCTCCGCGTGCTCCGCACGCCAACCCCAATGGACCCTTCCTATACACATATGTTATGTTTTCTTTACATTAAAGGTTAGGATTAATAATAATTTCAAAGCTAAGATGATAAATAGTGTTAAATGTTCAAATCAAATTATATCGTATAATTTTATACCATCAGTTATAATAAAGGTTAAAAGAACTGAGCATTGCTGGTCTACACTTAAACAAAACTCTACCTACAAGTTAGAAATAGAAATAATAGTTTCAATCAGCTGTTAATAGAAATATTTGAGGAAACAGCTGATTGCTGTATCAACGCTAAACATCTATATATATAAAAATGAATTGCTGTTCGTTAGTCTCGCTAAAACTCGAGAACGGCTGGACCGATTTGGCTAATTTTGGTCTTAAAATGTTTGAAGTAGTCATAGAAGGTTTATACGTAAAGAAAATTTTGAAAAGTTTCCCGAAAAAGTTTCAAATTTGGAAGAAACTCAACAGCCTTTACTGTATGAACTCAAAACCATAGCTTACAAAAACAGCTGTTCGTATAAAAAGCTTAGCAACACGTTATGTTTGTTTACAGTCATTACCATAGCAACATTACTTAGCAAATTTATAATTACTTTAATACTCTTCAAAACTAACAGCTTTTTAAGGTTAGATTGAAAAACTATGAACAAACACAAGGAAAAATCAACGAGCTTACAGAATTATAATTCAACTCAAACATTGGTTATTAAATATCTAAATAGGCCTACTTAGAGATATGATGTTTAAAATATTGTTTATATAAAATATATCATAACTATGAATTTTTTAATACTTTTCAAAACATATTTTCGCTATCAATAATAATAATAACAAACAAATTATTTGACACCATGCATAACCATAAACATACACGAGTTTAAACATATTATATTGAAAACTAAACAAACAATCTGAATTAAAATAAATGCCATTAAAATATCACATTCGTAGCTTTATTTTGATATATAATTGTATATTTAAATACTAAAGAATATCTTATACTAATTAGGCCTATACATTTAAAATTACAAACTCTATTTGAACTAGTTTGTCACATCCTAAATTAACGCGGATGTTACAAAGTGATTCAAATATCTTTTTCATGTTAGATAGTAGTTTACAGGAATACAATTTTCAGTGCTTTCTTAAATAGCGTAGACTTTTTTTCATGACCACACTACGATACGCACGGGTATTCAAAGAACACTTAAAAAGAATACAATTGCGTCAAAAAGTCTGATAATACTAACAACCACGGGCAACGCCGTACGGATCAGCTAGTATTTAATAATTATTTATTATGGCGCTCCTTTTTCCATACAATATTTAGTATAGCTTGTGTTATTTTTATGTCCAACAGATAGGTATGGATTCAGACTATAGGAGCGTACTACTGTATATATTGTTTGTCCTTTAATCTAGTTCCACTGATCTTGAAGTAGTTTAACCTTCGTCTGTCGAGAAATGTTTCTACCACACCTAGTAACTATGCACTTTGTGTTGGGACTAATCAGCCTTCTAAATAATGTTGACTGTTCAGATTAACTACCGGACCAATATAACATTCCTTTCAGTCCTACGAACCCAAACTGTCTATCCTGACCAAACATTCCAGCAACCCTTTTCCACACATTGGTATTTTTTTCTTCTTTAATTCTACCATGCAGTCAACCGCTGACGTGAGTTGAGCGAATTTCCAAAACTAAGTTTACATGTTTTAGAGTTTCAACCAACATTTTGGGAAATTGGTCTACTCACGGAAGCGCTGGATAGCCGCCGGCGTGTACGAAATATATTAGTAGAATATGTTTGCATCTCAGACCCTTTGAGAGTGTGTTAATTGATCTTGATCTTCGCTTCGCTCGCAGTAGACAAACTTGGCGGGTCTGCATCCCAGGCGTCTGTCTGCGTGGTTTATAACCGGGTACTTTCATGGTATTTTACGTTTTGATCGATTTTGGCGGAACCAGACAGTCTACAAGGTCGTGTAAAAACAAAATATGCAGAATAATGCCTTTTATTTGCTTATTCAGATAAAACCCCAAGAAAGTTTCGTCCTGTACGGAAAAATTTCAAAAATATGTACTTCCGCATATTGGGAGTATATTCAATACACAAAGCATTGCGTGCTTCGCACGCCACTCCGCATTTTGGGAGTATCTTCAATACACAAAGCATTACGTGCTTCGCACG
>JAGFPH010014930.1:0-22346 GCA_018207615.1 Philaenus spumarius | reverse complement strand
TATTATTAATTATTATTATTTATACAAGGTGGAGGGTACCTGCCACAAAACGACGGAAGCTGTGTGTAACACCAATGCTACCAATGATTTCTCCCTTGCGCTACCTCGCGGCGCGATTATGCACTATTTTCCCGACAACCTAATTTTCGCCACACTGCCGTATGGATGCAAGATCTATTTATTATTCATGATCTATGATCCAACGCAGTTACGTAGGTTCGAACCTAGTTTCAGGCGTTCGATTTACTTGCGCTATGCTCCCACTTCTTCACTAGTCCAACTAGCATAAAGTACATTTCATGTTTCTATGGTATCCAAGTCAACGTAATATGATTAAGCTTAATTACTTACTTTATTTCCGTCACGTGACTTTCTTCTCTTGACGCTTTTTTATATACGTACTCAGTGTTTGTGTTTATGTGTTTTTTTGTGTAAGTTTGACGACCTTGCAAGAGTGATAAGTGTCTGATGATGGAGTAAAACTTCGAAAAGCGTCATACAAAAAAGAGAAGAAAGTCACGTGACGGAAATAAAATAAGTAATTAAGCTTAAATAAAGTAAATATATATGTTAGCAAAAAATGTTTAATTGACTGGTTTGTTTGGAGATGTGAAGCACATGTAAGTTTTTAATTTTTAGTATTTGAAAAAAATACAGTACTGAATATTTAACAACAATAATAATAATAATAATAGTAGATGGAAAGTTATACAATTTCGTAAACAATGAATTTGGAATTTGTTCATATAAAATACATCGTATAATTAATTGACGGCACATCTATTTGCTTAGTGAAAATAATTTAGCCATCATCTGTTTACTCTAATAACACTACTCATATGTTTCACACAAACAGCTGATTTTACACTTTGACATTTTATACCTCTGATTTGTAGGTTAAATTAAATACTAATCTTGTAACAGACATCTCAAACGTACCCGCTATATCCCGGAGATGCAATTAGATAAAATTAAATAAAACTAGTAACTTTTGTATCTCTTTAATAAACTATTTAATATGTCTTGTACTTTGCCTTCGCTTTGCTTTGTTGTTTGACTAATTACTGCGCATCTGTCACAGGTATGTGAACTTTGCAGTTTATTGCCAACTGAACAACGTAATTATTTTAATTTCTACTAATGACATAATTTCTCGAAACACAAATTAATTATTTGCTGTTGGAACACGTGTGATTTAAGCTCTTAATTACTGAGTCATTATTAAGGTTCACAACTACACAGCCCGATAGAATTTGATTTTCTAACAGTTTGATTAAGATTTAAAAAAAAACTTATAACAGCTGATTTAGGTCTTCAGCTTTAAGAACTCAATACAATTTTATTTTAGTTTAGGCCGAGTCTGGATTAGTAGTTCTGATTTTTTGCTGAGTTGTTTGTGATGTTGGCCCAATGAATAATCCAAGTTTTCGACCTCGAGCACCGAACGCAATATTGTCTAAAATACTAAAAAGTTTAAAAAAATCGTGAAATCCTCGTCCTTTTTTCAGTTTTTGGTGATTTTAACACCGAAGGATTAGTTTTAAAATAATAACTACTTCAAACGTTTTCAAATTAGATTAAATTTCCTACAATTTGAGGCTGGCATTCATAGTCGTTTCTTAAGGTAGCCTTAAGGAAAGGAAGAGTTTAGGAGGCCTTAAGATATGATTTTTGAATGCAGAATCAAACCTTAAGTATAGATTTAAGCCTATAAAAGTAGTTCAGAAACTAAGCCTAAAAACCTACTTTAAAGTTACCTAAATGCAGCCTTAGGTTCATTTGCAATGCAGCGTCGCTACTTTCCATTAAGCAGGCCTAAAGGTACCTTCAAATTCATAATTTTCTCAAGGTACCAAAGTACCTTTGGAGAAATATAGCGAGTTAATAAGTGACACACAAAATGGCTAATTATGAAGATTTTTTTGAATTTATTGATTTTGCATGTGATTATGGAAGGATCCCTAAACGGTATATTCGGGATTATGATAGATAATCCATTCGAAAAATATTTAAATGGCAATTTGAAATGAGATACCGACTTTCAAAGGATGTAGTAAAAATGTTTTTCCCCCATTGGTACCAGATAAATTATAATAAAGAGGATTACCAATTTCCCATATTCTTACAATATTGATAGCATTGTGTTTTTATGCCATGAGACATTTTTAGGAAAACAACAAACTAACTACTTAGTCTGTTGCCATATTTTTTATAATAAAATTTGTCTAGTAGGTAGGGCCTATTGCCGTAAGCTACTGAACAAAATTAATTGATAAAAAAATTTAATAGATTGAGTTTGTTTTATACAGGCGTAACGGTTCAAATAAATGTGATAATACATATTTTAATTTAATCACACAGTTAATAATGATATCTGATTATTGAAAGAATGAAAGCGATAAGTAGGGCCTATGCACATAACCTCAAAACGTATACTGTATTGCAAATTTAAAATCAATAAAGGCTGTTTTATTAGTTTATCGATGTTATTGTATAACTAAATATTGCAATAACTAAAAGTAAATACCGAGCTATGAATAAATTAGGCTTGTACCAATTTCATAATTGATGTAATCGTTAATTTGTTTAGTTGAGAAGGAGTGAGACCATTTTAGGCTTATAAGCCAACATCTGAATGATCTGAAGCAAGCTGTTTAAAACAGTTTGTATACATTCGCCAGTTTATTTAGCAGCTGATTTTGTAGTTGCTAAGTTGTGCCAACAATATTAAAGTAAGAAACCATGTATGTTATGAATGATTTCTGTTTAAGTTCATAAATAAACTAAATAAATGCATTTTAAATGCTTTAACAAGTTAAATTACACAAGGATAGCTTTATTTATAGTTAATGAAATATTCGTTCTAGAAGTATTTACTTATGTGAAATTGGTATAGGTGTCTTCTACACTTTAGGTCTCCTATAATGTAGCCTCATCTAAGGCCACCTTAAATAAACGTCTATGAATTAAAAACTATTTGTAAGGTCTCTTTAAAGTATGATTCGACCTTAAGGTTTTCTTACATGAGGGACCTTTAAGGCTAGCTTAAGAAACGACTATGAATACCAGCTTGAGACCATAGTAGACGAAATAGTTTCCGAAATAGGCTACTGCTTTTAAATATTTATCATTTTATCGAACTCGGAAATATTAGCAATATTTTGTTGTTCTGAGGAATTTGAAAGTTTGAGTTAGAAGATGTAAAGGATGCCAAATAAAGTAAATAAGAAGAGGCGAATGGAGGAGGATTTCTAATTAGTTCAGTAGCAGCCCTTATGGGCCTACTTTCTTCGGTAGTGGAATTAGATTGTTGAATCACAATAAGTACCTATCTGGAAGGGACCTCTATTATTGTTTCGTTTTAAACCGATGCGGGTTGAGTGACCGTCCCTATCTGTCCCTACCACTCCCACTCCTCAAGGCCAGGCCTTTAGTAGCAGATCAGCACACTAGTTGTCAGTTCTCGTCTGGCCCATGAGTTGTGCTTAGCCTTCCTTGCCGTTGTAATTACAGGATGTCAGATCCTGGTCCCAGCGTGAGTTTGTGTTAAGTGTAAGGCGAGTGAAAGTGATAGTGAAGAAAAGAGGGGTAAGACCCTTTCTTCCTTCGAGTTTTTCTCTTAAAAATTAGGACAATTTACGTTTATTGAAAGGTGTGAATGAGGTATCTCATCCGCATGAAGACAGGGCTGAAGTGCTCATTAGTCAACAGCCACTACAGCGGGGTCTTATGTGACAATGTGCATTAGAGGTTTCCCAGAAAGCGATAATCTGTCCGATATCGAAATGCTGGAGAATGTATTGTGGACATCTCACAGAAAGCATCGACGGTTCTGTTGCAGGTGTTTACAATGGAGAAACCAACGATGCCTAACCGGGTCTTTCCAAGAGGGCAAAATGTACTTTAGTTCACTTAATTCCACAATTTAAACATATATACTACAGATAACAATTATTTCATTTACTTAATTTTTTCAAATTGATTTATTTAATGTGTACTTTTTATGGAGTGACTTGATGCAACTAAACAATTTTTACTTATTATTTTATCTCCTACATGGAATAAATGTTTTAAAATTTAGGCCAATTTTCAGATATAGTAAAAAGTAAGTGCTTTAATACTATCATATTACGAGGCTAAAATGGCGTTATTGATTCACCTAGATGAGATTGTTTCACAGTGTGTATGTAGCTATGTTTGTTATTATCGAAACTATATTTGATATTTTGTATGGGTTCACAACAGCTGGATCCTATTATTACATTATGTTGCGATATAATGGCAGGATAGAGTCAATTTGGTTTGAATTTATAATATTTAATAAGAGCAACCTATTTGTTCAAGCTGCAGAATATACAAAAAATATATTAATAATTTCTTATTCAATTTAGATATAAACACGTTATCTTCAGATTTACGTGCCAGCAAATTGTAATATATGACCACTTTAACATTAATATTTGCAAGATTTTACATTGTTGAAATTAAACAAGGGTATAAAGGAAAGGTGAATTAAGTTTCTCTTGTAGAACCTGACAAAGAGAAGAGAAGATGCCAGGCATGACTAAAAAGAAAGAATGTGAGGATAAGGGTAGGCATTTTGGAAGAGAATACAGCAGAGTATAGCTGGGTAATCGACTGAGCTTCCCTGGTCCCCCACCACTCGAATGAACTCCGGGTTTACTGCGCATCTCAAGGTCAGAGTCCTTGCTACAAATTTCGAGTTATACATAATTTCTTCCTGCGGAGGTTTCCATTGTACAAGATGTTTGGTGAGAATAATATGTGTGTGGGAACGTTACAAGATGTAACACTTCCTGATCTGTTGAGATGTGCTAAGAAAAAAGCTGGTAGGTGGAAGGAGGTTGAAGGGTTAGTTCCTTGGATGAGGTTGTTATGAAAGATCCGTTCGGCCCAACTATAAGAACATTAATGTACGCCTCAAAATACATAGAGTTTTAAAATTTATTTTTCATGGAGGTGAAAATGGATTTATTCATAGAAACAATCCATTCACTCAACATTTTGGCTTTGCAACCCTCGGCGACTACCAACAAAAAACACCACCCTATTCCTGGATATTAGCCAGGAACCGTTAGACACATTACGTCGGGAAGGGCCTTTTTCTTTCACTTCTGGTCTTGAATTTTCCAGTTCCAGATCCTATTTCGATCGGGATAATCCATTTTCTTGTCCAGGATAGTTCGACGTACTGCGCAAACAGCGTCGAATAATCAGCTAGAGCAGATGCGTCTGTGCTATGGTATTACCCGGCCCTTATTACAATAGAAAGAAATATGTTAACATAATTCTAAGGAATCATAAGGCTGTGAATACTTCTATTGCCTCTGGTCATGGATCTTATGAATTATGAAATAACTTCTAATAAACGGTACCAGGAACTGGCACATACTTTCTCACAAATTTAAATTAATAAACAGATTCACTGTGACTTGTAGGGAGGGGTAGGAGAGATGATTTTTTATTAAAGTTGGAGATTAAGTAATAAATATTATTATTATCTAGAGAGAAAACTATTCGATCGATTTCGAACAAATTTGCACCAAACAGGTCAATTAGGCCTTTATAGATGCACGAAAACAATTTTTTGAAAAACAATCCCCTTTATGGCCAAAAAACTCCAAAAATCAGTTATTATTATTATTATTACTAGCTAAACGAGAATTTTTAGAAAGAGACGGCTTTTTTGCATATGGTAGGGTACATTAAAGGCTACAAATAAGCCAAATTTTATCAAAATCGTTAGAGCCGTTTTTTATAAAAAATTATAACTGATTTTTTGGGGGTTTTTTTTGCCAAAAAGGGGGTTCTTTTTCAAAATTTTTCAAAATTGTTTTCGTGCATCTATACAGGCCTACTTGACATGTCTGGTGCAAATTTGTTTGAAATTGACCGAATAGTTTTCGCTGTAGCTTTGTATACATACAGACATACAGACAGACATTTTGTACAAACCACTTTTTTGGACTCAGGGGGTCCCAAAACGGATATTTCCACAAAAATCCTAACATCGATAATTTTTGCGATCACTATACTTTCTCTATACTATAGTATAGTGAGAAAGTAAAAATTATGGAAGTAGAAAAGGAGGGAGAGCTCTTCTTGCAGTAAATATTGGGATCTTGTTTTAAAAGAATCCCGTGCTCTATAGACATGGGTTGTAGTTCATCTATAGTAAATTAATAAGCCATAGATACCAATGTGTTGGAACGTTTCAATGAACCTAAACAATTAGTAATCTACTCACTCTCTTCAGGCACTCCCTGAGGCTGCATACAACTGATGCTTTCGTACTCTGTCCGTCCGAAACTGGCCGAGTAGATTGCTATCCGTGAGTTTGGATTGCAACGGAAACTCAGCACTTCGTTCTCGCAGGCAATCTTACTTCGAAACTCATCTGGAAACATAACGCAACACTTAATGGCTTAACAGCTGTAATGTAAACAAAATAAACACATAATTGCCACATACTTTCTGCCAGTTTAAACTTTATACCTTCCCAAGAGTAGCATAGGAGATGGTTATTTAGAATTGCAAAAGTAGGAAAATGTTACCATGGAAATTATTAGATGCATGTAACACACATCCATATTATATTATTATACTAGCTAGCCCGGTCCGGCTTTGCACGGATAGACAAATCAAAGTTAAATGTATATTAACAAAAATATATTATATTATCAATGAATATAAATTACACTATGTATTTCTTATGGGGAGTTTTAGTAACTTTCACTCCAACCCTCCCCAAAATTACGATTTTTTAAAAACCATTTCTTAGCGAGCACTTAGGGCCCTAGAGGAAGCTACATACCAAATTTCATTCCAATCCGTTCGGTGGTTTTGGAGAAATCATGATTTAGTAACTCAGACCCCCCCAAACCCCCCTAAAATTTCGAATTTTTTAAAAACCTTTCTTAGTGAGCACCTATGGCCCTAGAGGAAGTTACATAACAAATGTTATTCCAATCCGCTCTGTAGTTTTAGAGAAATCGTGATTTAGTAACTTTGACCCCCAAACCCCCCCTAAAATTTCGAATTTTTAAAAACCTTTTTTAGTGAGCACTTATGGCTCTAGAGGAAGCTACATCCCAGATTTTACTCCAATCCGTTCGTAGTTTTAGAGAAATCGTGATTTAGTAACTTTGATCCCCCAAACCCTACCTAAGATTTCGAAATTTTCGAAACCGTTTCTTATCAGCACCTATGGCCCTAGAGGAAGCTACATACCAAATTTCATTCCAAACCGTTATGTAGTTTTAGAGAAATTGTGATTTAGTAACTTTTACCCCCAAGCCCCCCCTAAAATTTCGAATATTTTGAAAACCTGTCATAGTGAGCACCTATGGCCCTAGAGGAAGCTACATACCAAATTTTATTCCAATCCGTTCTGTAGTTTTAAAGAAATCGTGATTTAGTAATTTTGATCCCCCCCAAAACTTCCAATAAAATTTCGAATTTTCGGAAACTTTTTCTTAGTGCGCGTCTAGACCCTATAAAGAGTATTAGTGCCATAGGTAAAAGTAAAAGTACGTCCAAATATAGCTCAATTTGTGTTGGACAAGGACAAAAGTAGGATTAAATCAGTATGCACACTGTAGGCCTACTCTATTGAAATTATAATGGTTACTGACTTCTGTCCGTATTATATAGAGATTTTATCACAGATCTTTTTTGTAGATAACGTTATTGTTAACATTCTTTTTGCGTATTAACAAATTAATTAAAAAGTTTAGCTATCGAACTTACAAAAATGCAAAAACGGTAATGTTTCTTGACATTTTATCTGTTTTAAATTACATAAACATTTAAGATGTCATCTTAAACTCTGTTTTTTTCTTCTCTTTTTACTTTCTCCCCCTATACCATAGTATATGGAGAAAGTATTGTATTCGTCAAAATTTTCGAGTTTGAGTTTTTGGTGGAAATATCCGTTTTGGGTCCCCCTGAACCTAAAAAAGTGGTTTTCGGAGTGATGTCTGTGTGTGTGTCTGTATGTGTGTCTGTGTGTCTGTGTGTCTGTGTGTCTGTGTGTCTGTGTGGATGTTATCAGACCTAGAGCCTAAACCAGTCGTCCGATTTTGATGAAATTTGGTATGGAGGTACTAATCCACGGTATCTCCAGGCGTTTTTTTCATTTTTGTGAATTTTTTATTTTTAAGGGTAATTTTCCCATAAAAACCCATAAAATATCGGAAAAATTAACTTTTCTCAAAAACGGCTCTAACGATTTTGATTAAAATTTTACAGTTTATTAGGGACCTAAAGTACTATAAACTGTAAAATTTTAATCAAAATCGTTCGAGCCGTTTTTGAGAAAAGTTGATTTTTCCATTATTTTATGGATTTTTATGGGAAAATGACTGTTAAAAATAAAAAAATCACAATAAATTGGTAATAGTATTTTTTTATTAAGTTTCTATAATGAGGGAGAAAGTATGTGTCAGTTTCCTGATACCGTTTATTATTTTAATTGAGAGATATGCAGCCTCAAAACGGGCAGACCCATAGAGGCTGCATTATTCTTTCCTTTTTTTCTCTTTTTCTCTTCATCTTCTTAAGTTTTTTCTGTTGTTGTGTATATTAAGTTTTTTTATTGTTTTAGGATTTAGAAGTAATATTGTTTTTTTCTTTTTCTTTTGTGTATTTTATAGTATTTAATGTATTTCTTCTTAAGTTTTTTCTGTTGTTGTGTATATTAAGTTTTTTTTTATTGTTTTAGGATTTAGAAGTAATAGTGTTTTGGGTTTTTTCTCTTTTGTGTATTTTATAGTATTTAATGTATTATTGTGTCTTTCTTATTGTAATAAAAAGAATGAAAAATAATTTTAAAAAAATATTAAAAAAAAAAACAGTTTTTGTTTGTTTTAATCAATAGGGATATGTTGTCGAGAAGTTTTTGTAGAGTTTATCTTTGACAAAATACCTCCTCCTTTATAAGTATTTGATTTATTTTGCACAGCTTAGCCAGCATAAATCATAAAATTACCCAAAGAGTGAATTCACTCAATATCGTTTTAGCCACTGCTCAGTTTCGTTTTCTTTACCCATGGTGAAACATAATCTCAGACGACATATTTAACACTTCGGTAAAGGTTTGATCAAAATCGGATAGTTAGTTTTTGAGTTAAATCACTACATAAATATCAACAAACTTTTTATAAGTATAGATAATCAAAAATACAAGGGACATATCCCAGATCGAAAATAATGTACAGCAAATCTGAATAAAATCCTTTATCTAAAGATAGAAAAGCGTTTTAACACAGCATGACTAAAACATTAAAAAACTATATATCATTTAATTGTCATCTGTATTTCTTTCCGTTGGAAAAACTGTAGAAATTTATCAAACCGTCAAACCAAACAACGTACCGTGTCTATTGAACGATAAGTTATGAAACAAGAACTCGCTGCCTCTCAAAACTGTCTCAACTTTGGATTTATTCTAGCTTAAAACTAAAAAGTCATAAACTCTTCAATTTATTGCTCTGTTAGGTTGGCAACCATGATTTATTCCGGTGCAATTGCAGTGCTCCAGTTTGTACTGAGCCTTGGTGGTTTTGGTCGGTGCATCCATTCATACTTTTAAAAGCCAAGTTTAAGTTTCAAGTTTTTAAAGGACACGAAAAGCTTAGACGCGATTAAGTTACAACTTCGGCACTGGACATTTTGTTTTACGTCTTTAGTTTTTGTAGGCTATAGGAAGGGTCTACAACTATCTGCAATTAGGGGCTAAATCAAAACTATTGTAAGTTATGTTTAATACGTTACCCTTATGTACATTTCGATGACATGTATTTTTTAAACCATAGGCCTAAATTATTTATATTTTGTTGATCTGTATTTGTTAATATTGGATTTTAAAGGTTATGTTATTTTATTTTATTACGCATTAATTTATTTTGTTTGTTATTTATTTCATTAGGCCTATTAGTTTTTTAAATTTATTTTTATTACTATTTGACTGTTTATAGTTTTAGTAGTCCAGTTTTTTTTTGTTGTATTTAATAGTTTTATAATTTATTATTAAATAGGCTTTTATTGTCAATAACAGATACTTGTAGTAGATTTAATGTGGCTCCTCCCATTCCCCCACCAGGTTGGTCGTGGATTGAACGGTACGGGGAGGAGTGGGGGGGGGGAGGGCGGGTATCTATAGCTCTGTAATATTGTCTGCATAATTTAGTAGTGTTAAAACCCTCTGAGGATGATAACCATGTCATCGAAATGTACATAAGGGTAACTTATTAAACATAACTTACAATTTAGTTGTTTAGTTATTGTTTTTGTTCCTTGTTTTGTGGTTCGGGGTTTTTATTCAAATCAGTGTGAAGAAAAGTTTTACCGATGTGCTATAAGAGTTGTCGTCTGGGTAACAGGGTTATGTTATATAGCGAATTTTCAAAACTGAAGTGAGCACTGATTGAAAAAGTAGTTTTGATACAAAAACGCTTTTATGTGGTTTTCAACTTATAGATTTCGCTGGCAAAAATATTAAATATTATTAAATTTCTTTCAATGACAGTTTTAATTGAAAAGGATATTCAAAACTGAGAAAATTGTTATTTTGAATTATTTTGCTGGGTACGCTCATTAATCCATTAATTGCAGATTGATTCGATGCGGTCAGTCGTTGAGCCTTTGACCTAGAGTGCAGATCTGTTTAGTTTGCAATCAACCGAGTGGTGGTATTTCTCCGTTCCCCAGTTTTCAATCCTTGTGTCTTCTACGTATATCAGAGTTCACAATGTCTTACATCTATAGATTACTAGCTGGCCCGATTCGGCTTTGCACGGAGAGACAAATCAAAGTTAAATACGGAGATTTTTAGTAACTTTGACACCCCCAAACCTCCCCTAAAATTTATAATTTTTTGAAAACCTTTCTTATTTAGCACATAGGGCCCTACAGGAAGCTACATACCAAATTTCATTCCAATCCGTTTGGTGGTTTTTGAGATTTCGTGACGAGTCAGTGAGTGGTATTTGGATTAAATATATATACTAGCTGCCCGATCCGGCTTTGCACTGATAGACAAATAAAAGTTAAATGTAAAAAAAAAAAAAAATAATAATAATAAATAAATAAATTACACTATGTATTTCTGGGGATTTTTAGTAACCTTGACCCCTAAACCGCCTAAAATTTCGAATTTTTTTAAAACCTTTCTTAGTTAGCACCTATGGCCCTAGAGGAAGCTACATACCAAATTTCATTCCAATCCGTTCAGTAGTTTTTTAGAGAAATCGTGATTTGATTTAGTAACTTTGTCCCCCTAAACCCCCTAAAATTTAGATTTTTTTAAAACCCTTTCTTATTGAGTACCTATGACCCTAAAGGAAGCTACATACCAAATTTCGTTCCAATCCGATCAGTAGTTTTGGAGAATTGTGATTTAGTAACTTTGACCCCCCAAACCCCCCCTAAGATTTCGAATTTTTTAAAACCCTTTCTTAGCCAGCACCTACAAAGAGCTGGAAGCTACATACCAAATTTCGTTCCAATCCGTTCAGTAGTTTTTTTTAGAGATCGTGATTAATCAATTTGACCCACATAAATCCCCAATAAGATTTAGATTTTTTTAAAACCTTTCTTAGTTAGCACCCATGGCCCTAGAGGAAGGTACATACCAATTTCGTTCCAATCCGTTTGGTAGTTTTGAAGAAATCGTGATTTAGTAACTTTGACCCCCAAATCCTCCCTAAGATTGCGAATTTTTTGAAACCCTTTCTTATTGAGCACCTATGACCCTAAAGGAAGCAACATACCAAATTTCGTTCCAATGCATTTGGTAGTTTTTGAGAAATCTTGATTTAGTAACTTTGACCCCCCCCCAAACCCTCCTAAAATTTGAATTTTTTGAAACCCTTTCTTAGTGAGCACCTATGGTCCTAGAGGAAGCTACATAGCAAATTTAGTTCCAATCCGTTCAGTAGTTTTTGAGATTTCATGATTAGTTGCAGTGAGTGAGTGAGTGAGTGAGTGAGTAGTAGTATTTGGCTTTTATATATACATATATATAGATAACAAAAAACGGATGAAATGTGTGCAGTAAAAAGATCTAGAAAAAAGTAAATCGTTCGCAAATGTATTGCTCGTTTCTTGCAACAATCTTTTTAGTTGATCAAGCAATAAAATATCGAGAAAACTGCCAATTTGCTTGTTTTGTTACCTACGCTGATTGGAACATTAAAGATGTAGGCCTACCATGCGAAAGAAATGTCTTCAGTAAAATTATCTATCTATGAGTAAAATACAGCAGATTACGCCTATCCATTTAGAATTTCTTACAATCACCGTCTTTATCTTACCAGGTGAAATTAAGTAGAGTACAGTAAAACGATGATACAAAAATATTCATCTGATTAAAATGATGTGTGAATCATTGTTTTCTGAAAAGTTTTAAATCAGATCGCAATTAAAAGAATAATTTACAATTTGAAAAATATAGAAAGGTAGGTTTTTCAAATAAATCAAATAAACATTTGGGCTTAATGTAGCACACAATCTAAAAAATTTTTATTAGATGTAAGTTTATAGAGAAATCGCGTAAATGAGCATAAAATAGAATGCGGAAGATTAAATATACTAAATACTTTAGTTGATCAAATTTCGTTTCATTTTTACAAATTAATGATAAAATAAAAAACTGGAAAGAGTAGCTTATTTTGATTATTTTCAAAGCAAGTAAAGTTATGTAGAGTGTACTGCACGTATGTGTTGATATTAACTTTCATAATCAATTGCATGTAATGCTTGTAAAATAATTTATTTTTCTTGGTAACTGTTTAGTGAACGAATACAACTGTACGACTTTTAATTTATTTAGTAAATTTTATAGTTCGACGCATTAGTGCGTTGACCTCTTGTGCAAATAATGTTATTGCTTTTTATATTAGGTTTACAATAATGGAAACACTTTTTTAGTGCTCCAAAGTTCAGACATTTTTTAGCAGACAAAGTTAGTATTTTACATGACAAAGTATAAGTTCATATTCGAATTATACGCATATGTTTTCGAAAAATGCTTAAGTTGCGATTAAACTTATACGAGGAGAATTATCACACACAAAAAATGTTTCCAAACAAAGACAAATCCGGTGTTAAATTACGCCCCACCAGCGACATATAAATCAAAAGTGTAGGTGCAAAAACAATAGGGGCGTTTTAGTTTCACTGTCTCGATGAAAGCGAGGGTGACAAAGAAAGAGAATGAATAATACATGTCTTAATATGATGCGAATTTAGGTCCATCAGGTTCTCTTTTCCACTTCCAAAATAAGAAGAAATGTTTTTCTTTCGCTAGCAATAATTTATTTTTGTTTTTCTACTTTTGTAACTCACTTTTGAATTACTGTAGTAAATGAGCATTTATGTGTTCATAAACTTGCTTCATTACTGGTGATAATTAGTAATATGCTACAGGAGCCCTTGGCATGCACCAAATGCAAGACTGAGACTGTACCATGGTTGTGGATACAAAAACCAAAACTCTTGCAGCAATCGTTGGAAGAAGAAAAAAGGATGGATCTTGAATGCATATAGAAATAATGTATAAACTACTGAATTTCTTAGTAAGTTTCTTCTTGGAATTAGTTTAGAGAATAAAATGTCTCTTGCATTTCAATCCTATACCGTAATAAGAAAAATCCTATTATTACTACTACCGAAAATGTGCCTTGTTTGAAGTCGTTTAATTACTACACGACGCTTGAGATTTTATTTGCAGAACTCTTGGATTGTGGAAAATTAAGGTAGTAATCTACTTGGTCAAGTTAACATTTGACTCGGAGACGGTTTTTGTAGCACTGCCATTGGAGAATACATCTAGCAATTTCTCTTAGCTGATTTATATCTACTTAGTACAATCTCCAACGAAAAGAAAAGAAGAAAAAAAACATCGTGACGAACGGCGACTCACATGTGCAATGAATTAACTAATTACAATTTTTGCATACAGAATTTATATCACCTTTTAGAGAAAGCTATGGGAAATATAACTTAACACATTTTTAGTTCATACAAAATCTACAAAAAGTTATAATTATAATGAGAAGTTAATTTTAAAGGTTGTAGACAATGTTTTTGTGTAACCTTTTGTTTTCTCAGGAGAGATTTTGTTTTTGTGTATGGTTTTAGAATTTTTTCATCATAAAAGTATAATAATTTTTTTAAGTAACTTCAGGAGTATCACTGTCAAATTGTTGGTAGTTTTTGGTGCTGGGCATAAAGCAATAAATAAATAAAACTTATATAAAACAATAAATTGAAAACATTAAAAAATAATATATGTATGCAAAATTGAAGACAAGTTAAGTATGGTGAAGACGTTTAAAGTTAAAATAAAAAGTGAGTAAACTGTGTATAAACATAACACTGTTCAAAACAACTCAACAAAACTGCAGGAACAGTAATTATTCACTTAAATTCAGTTTACTGAAACGTCTCGATTTATATGCTTACTCGAGTTTATCAAAATGTCTGATATCTTTTTGGGATGTTTACTGCGCTTCTTGAAACATAGAGTTCATAAATAGACTATTAGACAGCGTTGCAAAACAACAAGTCTTGTCATACCGGAAGATTATTAGTATACAAAATTATTGTTCTCGTGAAAAATCCCACCGTCCGTTGTTCCGGTGTGGTGAGGGTAGTTGTGGACAAACATGAAACTTGCTGAAAAAAAAGTGTACAAGCCATTTCGTTTAAAAATTTATATTTTTTAATAATTTGAGAAAAAATAGTCATTTACATTGTGGAGGAGGGATTGTACAACAGTTATTCGTATACACCTGCGGGTACACAAATATAAAACTTTAAAGTCTTTTCGTACCGGATAAAATTTATTCATGTGATCTTAAACCTTACATCGAGCGCATCTGGAGGTTGCCTCCATGTTTCTTAATGAAGCAATAAATGCATTTTTATGTTATAATATTACAAACTATGAATATTTGATTGCAGACTTTAAAATATAGCCTATGTCTTAACTGCAAGAATAAAATGTTTGACATATTTAAAAATATTAAATAAAGTTAATAATACAAATTAATATGATAATAAATATTAATAATAATATTAAAGTAATAACATTTGCCAAAAAAATATAAAGATGCAATGAAAATGTAGCAAAAATATTTCTTAATAGAAACTGTTTCTATTATAACAATACAAATGGTTAAAAATTAGGTTTACAAAGACTTTCAAAAAGTAATGTTCGCTATAAAACTGCTGTCTTTTGTTCACCTCTTACGCAATACGTAGTATATATATTGCAGTATGTATGTAGTAATATATACTCTTGTAAATAAATACACCTCTAAAATATGAAGGACATATAAATATATATACAGGGGTAAAAAGTCCCGGAACAACCCAATATCTTTTTCCAGGTTCCACTTACACAATTGAAACTTTGCAAATTGTTTATGGGTATAAAAAACTACTTTTTTAGAATATGGCTGATTTTTCACCTCCTCTGGGGGACGGCCCGTCAGGAGTCGGTGAAAAATCTTAAATGTAAGCATGGGTTGTTATGCATATCATTTTAAAGGTCTTGATGAGACAAACACAACGACATAATAAAAATGAAAAATGGATGATCCTGAAAAAGTTATGGCTGTTCAAAGTTTTGATATGCTGCATGTTAAATGAGCCTTATTCTAAGTTTAACCCTTCGTACGCGATAAGCGGAATATTCCGCAACTCGTATATAACCGTACGCGTTTTTAAGCGGAATATTCCGCTCGTGGACGTAAGGAAGATTTTTATTTATTTTAGTTCACCAAAATACCTATAGAATGCGTGACAATGTTCCTTGAGTTTTCATATGACGTATTGTTGGGTGTGTGACGCATTACAGCTGTTGACAAACAAGAGAAGTTTTTGTTTGTCACATGCGTGCGCATTCAGTTGCCCTTTGCACGCTGGAAGCGGATATTTTCGCTGGCTCGTAGTGAACAGCTAATACTCAGTTCTTGCTTACTAATGTTTAAGCTTGTGCGTGTTATTGTTGTAGCCTTTATTGATTCTCTGTTTATAATCAATAATACACTTTCTTTTAATCTTATTTGTTTTTTATTCATACCAGACTTATAGAATTTAAAAAAATTCAATAAATAAAAAATCACCAATTTTGCGCTCTCAAATTATACTATTTTTAAATTACTGTAAATTTTTATTTTAATCATATTTTTTCAGTAGTAACAAACATACTGAACTAAAAAAAAAAAAATAAAACTTTAACAAATAATCATTTTTTTATTTTTCGCCTAACTAAGCGCTAGAGTGATTTTTTACTCTTTTCATGGTAGCGTACGAAGGGTTAATTTATTTTTACATGTTCAATGTATTACACGTTCAACTCTGCAAACTGTTTACGGGTATAAAGAACTACACTTGTTTATCCTACAGTTGATTTTTGTACAATGTAAAAATAAATTAAACTTAGAATAAGGCTCATTTAACATGCAGCATATCAAAACTTTGAACAGCCATAACGTTTTTCAGGATCATCCATTTTTCATTTATACTATGTCGTTGTGTTTGTCTCATCAAGACCTTTAAAATGATATGCATAACAACCCATGCTTACATTTAAGATTTTTCACCGATTCCTGACGGGTCGTCCCCCAGAGGAGGTGAAAAATCAGCCATATTCTAAATAAACGGTATCAGGAAACTGACACATACTTTCTCCCTCATTATAGGAACTTAATTTTTTATTTTTAAGAGTAATTTTCCCATAAAAACCCTTAAAATAACGGAAAAACCAACTTTTCTCAAAAACGGCTCGAACGATTTTGATCAAAATTTTACAGTTTATAGTACTTTAGGTCCCTAATAAACTATAAAATTTTAATCAAAATCGTTAGAGCCGTTTTTGAGAAAAGTTGATTTTTCCGTTATTTTAAGGGTTTTTATGGGAAAATTACCCTTAAAAATAAAAAATTCACAAAAATGAAAAAAACGCCTGGAGATACCGTGGATTAATACCTCCATACCAAATTTCATCAAAATCGGACGACTGGTTTAGGCTCTAGGTCTGATAACATCCACACAGACACACAGACACACAGACACACAGACACACAGACACACATACAGACACACACACAGACATCACTCCGAAAACCACTTTTTTAGGTTCAGGGGGACCCAAAACGGATATTTCCACCAAAAACTCAAACTCGAAAATTTTGACGAATACAATACTTTCTCCATATACTATGGTATAGGGGGAGAAAGTAAAAAGTAGTGTTTGATACCCATAATCAATTTGCAAAGTTTCAATTGTGTAAGAGGAACCTGGAAAAAGATATTGGGTTGTTCCGGGACTTTTTGCCACCCCTGTATAATATAAGTAGGTAGCCAAAAAGTCGTAAATACAACAATTAAAACAATGAAATAGTCATACAAACTAATAAAAATTACTGCACAGAAAACACTGTTACATATATATATACACTGTCACTTCAAACATCTACATATACCAATTATAAAACAATGAAATAGTCATACAAACTAATAAAAATGACTGCACAGAAAACACTGTTTGATATAATGCGATCGGTCGCGCAAGGAATCTATCTCCATATGCACTGTCACTTCGTCGGGCGCATCTGGAAACTACCTAAAGTCCCGTCGAAAACTCACTCTAATACTGAAATAAAATTAGAAAGCGGCCAAAATTTTGTATGGGTCAATTGCTAGAAGAGTCTTGTGAAATGGGGCAGAAAATGAGATTGCCGAGCGCACTCTTCCACATTTTATTAGAAAAAAGACACTGATATGGAGGTAACCTTCAGTATACGCCCGATGGAAGGTTAATATCATGTAAAGAGCGAAAACAACAATCAGCCATCACTGTTATTGCTTCAAGAAGACAACCTAGCCTAGAGCTAAACACTCACTGCTTAACTTTTTTATTAATCTTGAATAAACTTAAAAATTGTGGCTTGAAAATAAACATTATTCGTTGTAATATTTAACCAATTAAATTAGCATACAATTTATATTATAAATATATAGCAGAAAAAATATTAAAAAATTGTAATTTAATAATAAAATTAATACAAAATTTAGTCAGAATGTATATAGGTAAACGTTGTCAGCTGTAATATAAAGTATACTGTTCGACGCTCATATACAATGACTGCTCAATGCATTTGTAACCTCAGCTGATGGTCTTACCACCGCTATAATAATAGTCGATTGTTCTTTTCAAATTTAAAATGGTATTACAGTTTACGTGTATAAATTTCATATAATATGAAATTATTGACTTTATAGTAGCTTATTTTTGTGTACAGGCTTATACGAGTAACTGGCGCACAATGTTAGTGATAGTCGTAATTTAGCTGGCTATTCTTAAATTATTGCCATGAGAAAAATCATAAATGGTATGAAATGATTTGTACATTTTTATTGACCAACACGTTTTACATTTATCCACAACCACTAATAACAACGCGGGCGTGACTGCTGAACCTGTTTTCACTTATTGTTAAAATCAAATCTATTACTAAATATATAAATCAATCTGTATGAGTAAACTAATAAACAAGCAATATCACCTCCCGGACTGTAAGGCATGAGCGAAAGATCTGTCAAACCGTAGTCACATTTTCCGCATAAAATGTACGCTAAGGTAGATTTTTATAAATATAAAATCCATTGATTTATTATTTTGTTTCTATTATTGATATGACGATACACATTCTAAACTGCAGCCATTTTGAAAATATACTAAACCAATTCTTTGCTTTTTTGTACACGTGTAAAAAGTTAAACAACAATGAGTACATCAAATGTCTTCCAATCAATGCTCTTCAAATGCCAAGAAATATTCTACGTTAAAAATCGTTCGTTTCTTCGAGCACTAGATTTAGTAGTCGTGTCAAATGTATATTTACAGCGTGGTTTACAAAAATAGCTCGTAGAGAGTCTAAAATAGGTCACTAGTGGGTGGGGATTGTTTTCATCACAAAGCAAAAATAGTTTTTATTTCTTAAAATTAATTTTAAAAGTTAAATAATCTTACTTGCAAAATTATTGGCTTATATGATACAAAAGTACTTCTAAATGTTCTGTATGGAATTCTGCATCATGTTAAACCCCCAGCCCTGACCGTTACTAACTTCAGCAGTCCTGAGAGCAGTAATTATTTCTGTTATAATGGTAAAATTGCTTTGTGTCCAATAGTTTTGGCTATGATAAAATACCATTGGAGTCTGGGTGATAAAAACTTCATTTTATGAAATACGGTATTATAATTTCTCAGTTGCATACTAAACAATGATCCTACGTGGTAAAACTTTATAGCGCAGCGGGGTAAAATCGTTGGCGGTTTGCTCTGGGTTACCTGCACACGAGCGTTGTCTCGCTACACCATTTTACCTGCGATAGTACTGTACTTCTGAATATGTCACTATATATAGGTGTTCGCCAAGCTTCCCGCTTCGGTCTGTGGGATCTGATGCCCCTCCCCATAAACACAGACGTAAAAGCAAAACCAAATGATTTTTTCTATTTTCGATGCTCAGCATGTTCGGGAAGTTAAGTTATACAACTTTTTCATTTAGGTTGTGAAGTAAACTCCTTTCTTTAAAAATCTGTTTCGTTTTTAGGTAGAACAGATGGCGTAAACGCCTGGTAATGAAGTGTAGTGTTTAAGAGCTCCATTTTAACTACTTCTTTAAATTGTTTTTAGATTTATCGCTATTAATGTATATTGTTATTGAACAGTTTTCCGTTTTGTTCCTTGAGAATGTCTAAGACCCTGGAGCTGATGGAAGGATTGTCTGTTCTTCTTAATGTGAGGTAAACATTGATAGAAATAACTAAGTTAATTTTTACTTTATATACTTTATATAATTGACTAGCTGGCCTGATCCGGCTTTCCATGGATAGACAAATCAAAGTTAAATGTATATTAACAAAAAAAAAAAAAAAAATATCAATAAATATATTATGTACTATGTATTTCTTATGGGGATTTTTAGTAACTTTGACCCCCCAAACCCCCTTAAAATTTCGAATTTTTTAAAACCTTTCTTAGCGATCACCTAGGGCCCTAGAGGAAGCTACATACCCAATTTCATTCCAATCCGTTCGGTGGTTTTCTTTAGTAACTTTGACCCCCTTAAACCCCTCTAAAATTACGAACTTTTTGAAAATTTTTCTTAGCGAGCACCTAGGGCCCTAGAGGAAGCTACATACCAAATTTCATTCTAATTCGTTCGGTGGTTTTTGTGATTTAGTGATGAGTCAGTGAATGGTATTTGGATTTTACATATATAGATTGTGAAGCTGAGCTAGTAAGTCAGCACATTTTTTTAGAGAAACAATCAAAGACGCACTTGGTCACTATCGTGCACTAAAAATCATTTTAATAAATGTACCGCTTCTAAAATTATAATGTCCTTTAGAAAATTATTTTTTACATTTTTGCTAGGTAAATATTGATTTCTCAGCCTTCAAGAATTTCCATTTTAAAAGTTTTAGTGAATTTACTTCAACATGTTATACCAAAATATACTATTATTTCGCTAGAAAATATTTAATTTGTAAGTTTTCGATTTTCAGTATTTCTTTGTTTAAATTTTATATTGACTTTTGATATACTATGTAATTAAGGAATAAGGTTAAATATATTTTGGCTTAAAATTTGATCAACTATACACTAAAACCATAGGTTGAAATTTAAACATAGCCAACATCAGTAAGATTAGTAAGGTGTAAAACCTGTCCAGTAAACTTTCAGATGAGTTGAATTTTTAAGAATATTTTGTTTCATCGGTTTGTGACACTGTCTATGTATATTGGTTTGTATTATTGTATTACTCTTATCAGTTGCAAATAGCTCACATGTTCAGTTATGTAGACAATATAACTGTGATTCAAAAATGATGAAAATATTGAAGAGCATTCAAGCGACCTATGCAGTTTACACAGCTTTTTCTGTAGTAACTAGACCTGAACAAAACGGTCGTGGTTAGGTTAGTTAATTGTAAATGGGGAGTTTTTTTTATTAACGGCTTTATTTTATGACGGGGAAAGCAACTACATCACAGGTAAATCGTTAGCAATAATTTAGGTTCGAACCCAAGCAACCAGTGTTGAAAGTTCCAACTATAACAAACTGGACTAACACCTTTAGCCTTTCGACTACCCTGCACCTGCGCAATAGAACTGATAGTGAGTACTAGCTTAAAATTCCGGTTGCTATAGTTTTCGAAAAGTATTGAAAGAATTATTTGTAGAAAGTTTGTTGAGTGAATGTTTAATTGACATAACATCAAATTCAACAAGTGAGGTTATGAATTATTTATAAATTCTTTTGGTAATAATTTCGATTTACAATTTCATGATAGATGAATATTATCTGTCGTAAAAAGAAATGCAAATTATATGTCATTCTAAATTTGTTTAAATTGTTCTTGACTTATATTTAAAAAAAAATTTTCCAGCACTTTACTATTTCACTGTTTTCTTCATAATCTCTTAGATGAAAAGTCTGAAATAAAAATATACATTAATAAAGTGCGGTAATTTATGATATATTAAAAAAAGTCTTCGCTCAAATTATGGCCGAAATGAAATGAGGCAAAATGTACGAATCGACCATGAGAGTAGGCACAGGTTAAACTTAAAATACATTTATCTCTATAAATTTCCATCCGAGTCAGTTGTAAAGGAAAATGCTCAGTTTGTTTGTCATAAACTGATTCCCATGAAACGTTTATATATTTAACTTAAATTCTATTTTATTATATCTCATCTACTTACAAGGTCGGCATTTGTAGGCGACTTCTACGTATTTCCTAACGCCAGGACAAGGATCTCCTCCAAAAGCTTTGGGTGAAGACTTGAACTTGCATTGCCGCTTCTTCTGGCACGCTTCCACCACAGTCTGCAACAAAGAATACTAAACACCGTCACTCAGGTCAGCTGTACGCACAAACAACACAACAACCTCACCTAACCTATACACATAGTCTAACCTACACTAACGGTCACTTAGGCCAGCTGTACGGACAAAAAACACAACACCACCTAACTTATAAACATAGTCTAACCTACAATAACGGTCATTTAGGTCAGCTGTACGCACAAACAACCCAAAAACCTAATCTAACCTACACTAACGGTCGCTTAGGTCAGCTGTATGCACATACAAAAACCTAACCTAACGCAACCCACACTAACGGTTACTTAGATCAGCTGTACGCACAAACAACACAACAACCTAACCTACATTAACGGTCACTTAGGTCAGCTGTACGCACATACAACAACCTAACCTACACTAACGGTCACTT
>JAGFPH010014929.1:12341-22349 GCA_018207615.1 Philaenus spumarius | reverse complement strand
TAAAACATCTTACGAAATGAGGAAGCAAAATGTCCATTTCAGAGGTATTACCAAGTAAACTATTTTAAAACATCTTACGAAATGAGAAAGCACAATGTCGATTTCAGAGGTATAACCAAGTAAACTATTTACTACTTTGCTAAATACACATGTGTACTATTATTATATAGTAGAGCGTGACGGAATAGAGCCTTACGGAAAATGCGTGACAATAAAAACCGATTCACCGCCCACAAAATTGTTTGGCCGCGGTGCGAATATCACTTCAAAACTATGTTGAACCATTGCAATGACTACAATATACATAAAAAACACTGTACATACAGACAGATTGAGACCGAGCCAGTCTACGTAATATTACCAATTAAGCTTAACAATACATTGCAAATTCCTATTATCGTACTAAGCTTCAACCGATCACTAGAGTAAACGGAATTTCAATTAACAATACAACAGCGTACTAACCACAGTTGTGTCTTTCAATTACTATCACAGAGTAGGGCAGCTCAAACAAAGACACGCTGTATGTTGCTATAAGATATATTCATACACTATTACTTGCCTTAGCAATCATGTTAACAGTCAATAGTTGACAGCTGTTTCACCTATCTGTCAGTCATCATCAGAACAATTAAAACAATTAAATAAAAACACAAATTAAACACATTTTTGGAAAAAGTAAATGCGTGCGGTCGTGAACCCCTGTCAGGAACGTCTTTTTTAAATCCTTTTACCAGCCTTAACGGCGACATACACACATAATTTTATTCTTTCAATTGCGGCTTATTATTTGATTGTTTTTTAAACAAATATTTACCGTTTCCGTACGTTTAATGTTATTGTAGTAAAGGCGTAGAATTAATTAAAACATCAAAGCTAAGATGGTAAACACAGTTAAATGTCAATTCATTGTAAATACATTCAATAAACATAAAATGTTGGTTCATCCGTCTAGGCCTAACCTAAAAATATTGTGTGTATGTTTAATTTATTTTACCTGTCCTAACGGCAACATACATACAATAATTTTAGGTTAGGCCTAGACTGGATGAACGAACATTTTATGTTTATTGAATGTATTTAAGGCGCTTGACGATAATATCTGAACTATGCCGGATGGAACCGATAGTCTTTTAATTTAAATTGCAGGACCAAAACACACGTTTCTTGAGTACGTTCATTGCCATAGCAAGCAATTTGGTAACGCTTTTTTCGTTACTGGTATTTTATATTTGTCATTGCCAAAGCAACCGATTAATAACACTTTTTACACTTCGTTACGTATTAAATTTTCTATTTGCTAACGCCTACCGCAACCAGCGTTAAGGAACTTCGTCCCAAAAACATTTAGCCAACAGACTAAAATGTACATTAAAAACATCAAAATCTTAACATATTGTACTATTTAACTTCACAGTAAGCGACTCTCCACTTGTATGTTTCATAAAAAAAAAGTCTGAGGACCTTTTTATACCGCGGTCACACTATGTCACGTGAGAGATTTTTTAAAACATCTGTTTCCATAGTTTAAATTGTGCAATTCACACCGACCTCGCAGAGGCCCGCAGGCGCTACAGACTTTGACAGACGAATCTGCGGGATCGCTCAAATAGCGATCTTTTCAAACATCTGTCGACGTCTGTGGCCTCGCGCATGCGCACTGGCCCGCTACCCCAACACGCACATGACCACACTCTGTCGCGCAGTTTCGTTAACTCGTTACAAGTTGCTGTATTGCTAGTTTTACCGTTATTTGTCATGGAGCAGTTAATTGAAATTGTCAGAACCCGTCCAGTGCTGTGGAATGTAGATTTAGATGAATGCAGAGACAACCATTTAATGGGAATAGCATGGGGCGAAATAGCAGAGGAATGCAACAAAATAATAAGTAGTTATTTCTGCACTGGTTTAAGCTAAAAAAAACTTTTCCATAGACGTCTGTGGCGGTGTGAATTGCACGTCTGTCACGTGACATAGTGTGAAAAGGCCTTGATTGTGTCAGTTTGGTTGTTTAGTGGCTGTAGGTAGGGACATCTTATCCATCTATCAGGTCAAAGATTAAGTTAGCCTGAAATTGAGTTTGGTAATTTAATAGGTTTCCTTTTTCCTTCTTGTAATTGCTATACATTTGGTGATCAAAGGCCTCCAAGGTGATCAATTTGAGTCCCTTATTTCAGAAATGCAGGATTTCCGTTTTTGTATCTATGTCGGTTTACCTGTGATCCAAGTTCATCAAATGTTCTCTGGGTTCCTGCTTGATGGTGTGTGTTCAATAAATCTTTGACAGAAATGTCACCATGTCTGCAATGTTTTAATTAGTGTTTTTATTTAAGTGTTTTAGTTGTTGTGATGATGTGTGACAGATATTCGAAACAGCTGTCAACTATTGACTGATAAAAAAGTTATATAGTATTTATAAATATATAATATTATATATTAGTAACAATAGGTACGGATATACACCCTACCAACAAATCTGTATATATACTTTCCCACACGCTAAATCATACGTTCATAAAACAGCTGCTGAAATAACAATGCATCAATAAACTTGCATCTCCATATTCTTGGAATAACCTCAATTATTATTGTAAATATTACTGCCCATGTTTTAAGAACCTATTTCTGGAGATCTACTGGGCCGATTTTCGTGCGATTTGTTTTGAACGAAAGAAAATGTTGGCATTATTAAAAAAAAAGAAAAAAAAAGATGAAATGTAATTTTTTAAAGTTATATTCATAGGGGCCCTTTTTGTGGTTTTTTGGTTTTAGGTTTCAACTTTATTGATACATATTTCTGGAGATATTCGTGGCCGATTTTCTTGTGCTTTTTTTTAATGAAAGGAAACGTTATGAAAGAAACTATGAAATGTAGGAATAATATTTATTTCATGATTATATTTACAAGTAGGCCTACTCTTATGGGTTTTTTTTTCGGTTTGTATATTATAAACCTATTCCTGCAGATCCATTTTGCCCTAGGACGTTTTTACTAACCCATCTGATACAGCCGGCCTCGGGAGGCTTTTTAATTATTTATTCACAATTTTAAGAAGAATATTCTAAGGAACAATAATCAATAGAAACGAAAATTGATAAACATTTGTTCTCCCTTTCAGATTTTCAATAAGTTTAAATTATTTAAAATTTGACACTGAAATACGATTTTGACGATGTTTACGCATTTGGTCACTCCACCAAAGTACTCTCTCTTGCCGGTAAAATTTGATTAAAAGCAAAAATACAAAACAAGTTCTTAACACGGGTTGCGGTAGAAGTTAACGAATAGAAAATTTAAAGTGTAGCGAAAAAAAGTGTTATTAATTGGTTGATGTGGCAATGCCAAATATAAAAAACGAGTAACGAAAAAAGCGTTATCAAATTGGTTGCTATGGCATTATGGCAATGAATGTAAATACATTCGAGAAACATGTGTTTTGGTTCATCAATTTAATTGATCGCTTCCTTCCGGCGTAGTTCAGATACTTATTGTGTGTATATTTAAATTATTTTACCTGCCTTAGGCGAGGCCTAGAAAGTAATTTTAAGTCTACTAATAACCTAAAATTATTGTATGTACGTCGCCATTAAGACGGGTAAAATAAATTGAACATACACACAATAATTTTAGGTTAGGCCTAGGCGGATGAACCATCATTTTATGTTCGTTTAATGTATTTAAAATGAATGGACATTTAACTGTGTTTACCGTCTTTGCTTTAATGTTATAATCAATTCTACACCTTTATTATAATTGCAATAAACGTATGGAGACAGTAAATATTTGTATAAAAAACAATCTAATATTAAACAGCAATTAAAAGATTAAAATTGTGTGTGCATGTCGCCGTTAAGGCTGGTAAAAGAATTGAAGAAAAGGCGTGATAAACATCGTTCCTAACGGGGGTCCCACGACCGCACAAATTTCCTTTTTTACTTTCTCCACCCTATACGTAGTATATGGAGAAAGTATTGTTTTCGTAAAAATGTTCGAATTTGAATTTTCAGCTGAATTATCTGTTTTGGTGCTCCCAGAACCCCCAAAAATTGTTTAGTGCAATTATCTGTATTGGTGCTCCCTGAACCCAAAAATATTTTTAGTGGAATTTTTTGTTTTGGTGATCCCTAAACCCAAAAAAGTGTTTTTTGAGTGGTGTCTGTCAGTCTGTCTGTATGTATACACGACCAGAGACGACACTATTGGTCCGATTTTCATGAAATTTGGTATGTAGGTACTAAACCCTAATATCTCCAGGCGTTTTTTTTTTCATTTTTTGGAATTTTTAATTTTTATGGGTAATTTACCCCTAAAAACCCATAAAAAACGACAAAAATACAAATTTCTCAAAAACGGCTCTAACGATTTTGATCAAATTTTCAGTATTTATAGTGCTTAAGATGCCAAACAAAATGACACCTCCTGCTTTTATCAAAACTTTGGCGTTTTATAATTATGGGGAAATGTTTAAAAATAAACAAGTTTATGTTGTCAATCTAGCATCGCGGCAGCGGCCGCACGGGGTAGCACCACGGTAGCAAGCACGGCCAGTAATTCAAAGGTCGCGCAATCGAATCCCGCCTGGGACATTGATTTTTTTATACGATTGAAGTAGGTAGAATATTATTTTTTTCTTTTGTTCTAAAAAGTAGTAAAAAATAAAATTATTAAAAACAATATTATTTTGACTACAGTAAGTTGGGAGAAAGTTTGTGTCAGTTAACTGATACCGTTTATTTTTGTTTAGATTTCTTCGCTATATAATTATACACCAGTAAACTTGTCAAATACGTTCGCACATTCAAAATTCCCTTCTCGCATATCTACCTTTTCAAAAATAAACATACAATAAAAAACCTGCTGTTATTCAAAAATATTAATTTAGAATTTCTATTGAAAAATACACTGTTGTATTGGTATTCCATCTCAAAAATTATATTTAAAAATACTAAATTCAAAACACGTCTTATAAGATTCTCGAGAGAATTTTAAATAAACTGCTCAGAATTCCAGACTTTATTTCTTTGAGTTCACCTGCATTGCGTGGGTTTGCATACGAGCTTTAGCGAACGTTTTATTGGATTTCATCGCACTCTGTTCACTTCCCCCCTAGAATGTAATTTGTTTACTAACAATCTGTATTGAGGATTCTTCACCGATCACCATTTAATGTGTAATGGATTTCTTTTTATAATTGAAACTATAATAATAATAATACGGAATAAGAATAATTTAGTAGATATTGTATTACATTAAGTAGTAGTATTTTATATAGGGTGGGTATAAAATGAATTTAGTAAAACTTAAATTTACAGTTTCCCTTAATTTGGATTTTTTCGTACTTTATATGCAGCGATCCGTTATGAAAAAACAATAAACCGATAAATAATGAAATAGCTGTAAATGTTTAAAAAGTTGGAAGTGGAATGTAATGTTTCTAACCCAGTTTTAACACAAAATCTTCATTAAATTTTCACAAGGTTTATTCATTCAATGAATATCTTATTGGCTCCAATATAACCGTATATTGGTTTTATTTACTTTTTAATAAATAAAGGCAGCGATATTTCTGGTTTAAATGTTCTAAACTTATTCAGTTATATCAATTGGCTTCGCCTAAAGTTCGTAAATCCAAAACTGTCCATCGAGTTAATGCAGTATGTGTTAAGCTGCCTTAACATATCTAGGGGGCTCCGCCACTCCTCGTTTCGCTCACAAACCCCGGCGGAGACCCTTGACTGAGCCAATGCAAACAGATTGGTTTCTAGCATACTTTGTCAGAAGTAGTTCACTTTTTCTTTCTTGTAGCTACAGTTGTTTCGCCTCAACATGAGGTCATCTTCAGGCGTCGCACACTTGTAATAAAAACCCATTCACTACACGGACTTCAACACGCACACGAAAACATGTAAATAATTGCACACCGATATGGTACTTGTACAGTAAAACTCCCAATTATCCGAACTCCAACTATCCCAATCGCTGATTATCCGAATCACTTTTAGAATAAAAAAAAAAAAAATAAGACGGGAACGTACTGCGATTTGCAAAATAATGATTCTGTCTACGTGCGTTATTGCACATAGGCTTAAAATTGGCGTGCGAAGCACGCAACGCTCTGTGTATTGAAAATACTCCCAATATGGGGGTTGGCGTGCGACGCATGCAATGAATTGTGTATTGAAAACACTCCCAATTGCGGGTTGGCGTGCGAAGCACGCAATGCACAGTGTATTGAAAATACTCCCAATATGGGGGTTGGCGTGCGACGCATGCAATGAATTGTGTATTGAAAATACTCCCAATACGGGGGTTGGCGTGCAATGCACTGTGCGTCGGTCGCTTCTCATAGTGTTCAGTGTCAAGCTCACATGTGCGTCCTTAGCAGTGAACGTGTTAAATTTAAATATGTTTGTGAGAAAGAACGTGCCAGTTTTTGGCACCGTTTATTATTTGTGTGATAGTATTCTCATATAAATAACTTTAGGGTGCAGTTAGGCTGATTTAAGTTGTCGATGCTCAAAAGTCTTACGGGAACACAAATAGTTTAAATTGTTCTTTTAAATATAAATTTACTTTTAATTATTCTTTTTGTACTATAATATAAAGACACTTATTACTGTTCGTCCTAAATTTGACACCTTTAAACGATGATAGGAAAGGGGAATTTTGAAATTTAAATTGAGGATGCAAAACCCTAGAAGCATAAAATACAAGGTGATTCACGAAAATATGCAGAAACTTCGGGAGCTCATTCTACATGTACATGTAAAGGAAAAGGTTTACAAACAAAGGTCAGGAAAAGCTTAGTTTTCTGTCTAGCCGCCGTTTTGGTTTTTTTACAAAATAATTCTTATCTAGAGAAATGTTTGACTGATTCAGTTCAAACTTGGAATGGAGATTAACCTAACAATCATCTATCTCAGGAAAAATAAGCGATTGTGTCCAATCATGCGTTTCAAAATGGCGGCTGTTTGAAAATTTCAAACCTAAATAGAAACCGTACATTTTAACAAAAAAATGACAAAACAACATTTGAAGCCCTTTCGATTACCTATCGGATGGTGTAATTGTAAAATCAATTGAACGAAGGATAATAGTTACGTTATTTGTAATAATTGGTTTGTTTAAACCCTCATCCTATACCGAAATAGTAGACACAACAATATTGTATGTACATTTGCTGTTATTATATTTAACCTATCTGTTATCCTTCGTCTGATTGTTTTGATAATTCCACCATCCGATATGGAATCAAAAGGGCTACAAAAAAGGTATCTTGACACTTTTTGTTAACATGTACGGTTTTTGAGTCATTTAGGTTCAAACAGCCGCCATTTTTAAACGCATGATTGGATTTAGTTGCTTATTTTTATTGAGATAGATCTTTGTTAGGTTAAACTTCATGCCAAGTTTGAACTCATTCACTCAAACATGTCTCTAGTAAAGAATTAATTTGTAAAACAAACAAAATGGCGGATATCTGGGAAACGAAGCATTTCCGGTTCTATCCCGCAGTTTCTGCACATCTTCGTCAATCGTCTTGTAAAAAGCACGCTTTGAAATATTCATACTATCCAACCAATCAAATTCTTGTACATAAAGGAAGATTTATCGAAACTTATTAGGTCAGCGAGGTATCGTGTTCGATTGGGGCCAGTACCTTATTCGATTACTTCAAGATAATTCTGGATCAGAAAGTCTGGTAGTAAAACTTTATAGATCTGTTTGAACGTTTTCTTTATTTGATTTAATAAAATTTCAAATCATACTTTCTGAAGGAATCGATATTATACTTTTAGTTTGTGTATAACGTCGAAGACAAACACGAACTACACAGCTTTCGAGTGCTTAAAACAAACTAGCTATGCACAATTTCAATTTAATTTTAAACTACACGTCACAGAAAACATTATATTTACGTAATGATGTTGTAGTACACATTCATTGTTTGTAATTGGCTTTTACTATGTTATACGGTAAAGACAGGTTTTCTTTGGAATGAAAATATTGCTTGTAGCAAAACAAAATAATAAACACACTTATATTCAGCAGATTATTGTTTTAATATTATGGAAATTATAAAATGTCACTATATAATGCAAATGTTTGGAATTGAATTTCCGTTATTTTATACCCTAGTTAGTATAAGTTGTTGGTTTTTTTACAATTATTAGTTCGGACATTTTCCACCATCTGTGTGTGAGAACAATGTCTCGAGGGTATAAATCAACCCTCGTCATCATTGAAAAACAAACGCTAAGCTAACTCATATATTAAATAAACAGAAAACATAAAGCTAGAGAAATATACACATGATTTACATCCAACCTACAAATACAAAATAAAAACAAGTAAATGTGTGCTGTCGTGGGACCCCCGTCAGGAAAGAAGTTCATCACGACTTTTCTTCAATTATTTTACCAGCCTTAACGGCAACATACACACGTAATTTTAATCTTTCAATTGCCGTTTATTATTAGATTGTTTTTATACAAATATTTACTGTTTCCATACGTTTCATGTTATTATAATAAAGATGTAGAATTAATTATAACATCAAAGCTAAGATGGTAGGCCTAAACACAGTTAAATATCCATTCATTGTAAATACATTCAATAACATAAAATGTGTATTCATCAGTCTAGGCCTAACCTAAAATTATTGTATATATGTTGCCGTTAAGGCAAGTAAAATAAATCAAATAAACACACAATAATTTTAAATTAGGCATGGACTGATGAACTAATATTTTATATTTATTGAATGTATTACAGAGTTTGTCAATGATATTTGAACTACGCCGGACGAAACCGATCGTCTCTTAAATTAAAATGATGAAACAAAACACACGTTTCTTGAATGTATTTACATTCGTTGCCATAGCAACGAATTTTTAACGCTTTTTCGTGACTCGTATTTTATATTCGCCATTGCCATAGGAACCAATTAATAACACTTTTTTCGTTACTCATTACATGTTCTATATGTTTACTAGTAATGCAACCAGCGTTAAGGAACTTCAAAGTCAAATTTAATTGAACTTGTTTCTTTTTAATATATCATATTTTTAAAACGAACTGAAAAGTGTAAAATAATTTCTCGTAGTATTCAGATTTATAACTGCATACAATTAGTGATTGTGAATTTTTAGTAACTATGTAAGATTTTCTCTTAAGTCACTAAAAATTTCATTGCGTTGCAAATGATATAAACTGCAGTGTGAGTTTTCTCGACAACATCTACTTCCTATATTCCTTACTATTATCTTGGCTTGTAAACGAGCTGCTAAGCGTGGGAAGGGAAACAAAACATTAAAAAAAATGACTCCAGAAATAAAACTAGTTAAAAAAAATAAATGCTGGTCAGGCGTAAAGAATAACAAATCCTTATAAGGGTGGTAGTACGTTGCCAAATGTATACACGAAATTACAAAACATTTTTAGACCGCTATGATTAAAAATAATTAACAATAGAAATACAACTATTTTAAGTCTTAAAAACTGGCTAAAATCTTTCGGTATAAAAAACACAAGAATAAAGAACAATTTACAGTAAAACCACAACAAAACAAAAACAACGTATAAAACAAAACAACGTATAAAACAAAAACAATGTATTAAACAAAATAAAGTAACACTAATAAAAGTAGAATAAAACAAGATGAAAGATGGAACACTTTTTCGAGACTTCGGCTCGTGTTTTTTTTTAAATACTCAAAAATGTGACGTTTTTGTCACGCATGTCACGTTGCAGTCACCCTAGAAAGTTCAAAAGCTTTTCAACTCTCTGCAATGCAATTATTACAAAGATTTTGTCACCATCAGAAGTTTTCTACGACGTCTGTGAGTGTGTGTATCGTGTCAACAGACAGACAGACACACGGACATAAAATTTGTTATTGCTTTATCGTGTTCAGAGACCTCGAAAACGCCGAGGAAAGTCATACAACGTTTTTTAATTATTAGAATTTTCGCAAGATTTCAATACTTCGGAATTTCAATGCGAA
>JAGFPH010014928.1:2457-22354 GCA_018207615.1 Philaenus spumarius | reverse complement strand
TGATTAAAAAGTTACACTGTCACTTATGTTTCGTCAAATTGACTATGCGAGCTTAAGAAAACAAGGATGCGTACCACTTGTACATCTGGGGTTGGAGGAGGGAAGGTACTGAGATAGGGGTTAAGGCTCGGCAGGAGTGAAAAAATATTTTTTGTGTTGACCGCAGCGCTTCAAGTGGCAAAGCTGTACACCAATAGCATTGAGTTTTTTGTGCGAAATTTCGTTCTTCCGCTAGTAAAAATATAGGTCGTGACTACTTCTATTAGGTGACAGACGTACTGAAATGCGCATGCGTGACAATCTAAACAGTCTGTCTAGCTATACTCTCTCCCTCTCTCGCTCTCTTCTTTATGTATCGTCGCCGTCTCAAAATGATTTTACGGTTTTAGTAGTCCTACAAAACAACTCGATATTTACAATAGCGTTGAGGCCGCAATCTTCCACTGATGTTTGCTTTGGTAATGCAACTTAGCAACTTGTCCTATTTTAAATTTATATTGATATCAAAGTATATAAATTATATACATTTTAAAACGAGCATTTTCTTACCTTGAATATTGACTGAGATTTTAAATAATGCAATCAATAAAAGACATGAACAGAAAAGTGAAAATATTAAGAATGTTGTACCTAAAAACGTATACAGTACGTACAAAGTGCTGATATAAACGTTTATTTATAATTTAATGGCGGCAAAGGCTACCTTTAAATATCTAAACACGGGTTACAATAAGAATAAAAAATGATTACTAACAAATATTAAATTATAAAAAGATACTGTTACATAACTTACTTTACATTATTATCTCCACATAGTATAAAATAAAGCTACCTGAAAACTCTGCTGTTTCTGAGCTGTTTTTCTGTTCTTTCAAGCTAATTTCACCACTGTATAAATCATTAATTTTTATAAAAATTATGCGTGATAATGCGATCATCGTCTTCAATATAGGCCTACCATCGACCACATAATTAGTAGCCTATGTATATCGAGCTCTTTCTCCTTAGCAAGTCACATGCATGCTGAAGTCAGTAACCAAATTGCACAGCAATATATATAACACATGATATCACGGGACACGGGACATCACTATAAGACTCACAATCGTAATTGTCTTTATTCTAATAATTGCTCAGTTCAAAAATTAATACCGATATTTTCATGTTTGACGCTATGATATGACGTAATTTATTTTGATATGTTTTCAATTCATATTGATGTTACACTTTCCACAATTTTCTTTCCGTGAATTTTGGCTGAGATTTAAAAAAAAGGAATAATTAAATTAAAAAAACAAAACAATTTACATAAGCAGGCAAGCGGAAAATTTTAACTCGTTTTAAATAATATATATAGGCTACAAATAATTAGTTCTCGTATTAATGGTGTCAATTTATTTTAATTAGGGAAACAGCCAAAGTTACAAAAAAAAACATACAAATAAATTTAAATTATAGGCTGGCACTTGCATATGATCCCAAATACATTTTCTATACTTATTGTACTATTATTTCATTATGACAACATAGGCCAGACGGTAGGGGCAATTTTAGACCAACAGTTCCAGTAATTTACAATACGGCTGATTTTTTTATATAAGTACATTAAAGTATGATGATTAACACAAAAAAAATTTTACCAGTCTATCGATTTCCCAAAGTCGAAAAAAAATCAAAACATTTTTTTTCGATATTCCTTAATATTTCGAGCTGGGGTGAAGATAAAGAAAAATAAAGAATACCACCGGGTAGGGGAAGTATTTTTCAGTAAAAAAGGTCATAAGTATTTCTTTCGTCCGAGCAATGGTTTGTCTGGGAAAAATCGATAATGCAGGTATGTATTTTGCAGCAGCGCGACTCGGTCGCACGGCTGAAGACCTATTTTTTGAAGTGCGGCCCAGTACATTAAAAACTATTGCATAGTTACAATGTATTAAATAAATAGTTGTAATAGGGTGTTTTCAAGAGGAAAGTGTCAGCTTTACGATGGTATGTTTTTTTTCCATTACACATAATCATCTAACAAATTAGTCAAATATATATATATTGAAATTACAAAAATGTGTCTCAAAGAAAAAGAAAACTGGTTATTTGGAGTTTTTAGGAGGAACTGATTCATATAAAATATGAAAATTCAACATGGCGGATCAAAAATGGCTGCCATTTTCTTTGAAAATTCAACTTTTTTATATTCAAAATAATACAATTTCGTTAAGACTAGCGTAATAGCCTACATAGGCCTACGCAGTCTCGATTAACTTGTCTTCGAAAAAAAATCTATAATAATAATCCCAAGTTAATAATCCAATTTGTATGAAATTTGAAAACAATATATGTATAAATATAATATACAAAAATTATACATCTACGATAATTTTAAACTAAATAGGCCAGCAAATTTATGAACGCATAATTAATTATCAATGAATATGTTTTTATATGATCATTTCCGTCCATACGTATAGCAGATCTAAGTTGGCCATTTTGAAATATATTGAATTAAAACTTGGTATAGCAAGAGAAAAGCTCATTTTTAACTTATATATCAAGACTCAAGTTGGTATCTTAAAAATTTGATGAGCTAGAGCCACCAGACTTATATCAACGAGCCTCACGATTTTTTGCTTACCGAACGCTGTAACCCTTTCAATCTATTCCAGTTTCGTCAATTTTTGTAATATCAACATCAAATTTGTTTTACAAGTTGAATACACCAGTATAAATATTCTTAGTAAGTATGAACGATTTTGTTCACGTTATTTTTAAAAACGAGGCCCTTGACTATCAACTATCAACTCTTCATAAATAACCTTCTTATTCAAAATGAAAGAACATAAAACTTCCTACAAAATTTATAATTTCGGTTTTCTTCTCCGACGAATCGTTCGGGCTCAAGCGCTGATCGTATTTCGGCTGTCTCCTCAAAAACCCACATTTCACTCCAAAACTCGAATTTATTATTAAAGACTATAATTTTCTCCTACTTTTAAGTTGAATACAATGCAGACGGGTTTAAACTCCAGTAATAATACGAAACTAGTTAAAATAAATAACAAATGTTAAAACTCAGCTAGTCTATCTACGCCCGTTGTTTAGTTTTCTGAATTTGTCTTATGGATTTAGATCCCACAATACACTATGGTTAAAAATTAAAAACTAATTATATGCTTTCGAATTAATTAACTAAACTAATATTAATAGTGTTACGGTAACTATAAAAATAAGAATTTAAAAATTTTAAAAACACTATACAAATACAGTAACTATAACAATTCGAATGGTAATAATTATACGATATCTAACTGCAAAAATGTAAATCATAATAATAATACGATTAAGATAAACATAACAATTCGATAAAAATAATAAATCAAATACGAAGATCAGTCTATCTATTTTTCACGCACCACTGAAGGAATTTACGATTACGAGGTCAGAATAAAACAAACATATAAACTGCCTTCACTGCAAAATTTCTTCCGATCGGCACGAGGGAACAGTTTTCTCGGAAAAGGCCGCCTCTGTTGGACAAACATTACTCTGTTAGTACTACAGTACTTGCAAAACGAAAGAATGAGTGACTTTATTTTAGCGGGTCTGGAGCAATGATCGTAGGTTTTGTTGGACACACAGCGTACGACATACATTGCGTCGAAGTTCGAATCGCAAGATGTTAACAAAAATCAGCAATGAATTTGGTTCACATGTTAAAAATATATGTACAGCGACTATAATATCAATATATAACTAACCACTACATCTTGTTAGCTGGAAAATTAGTTATTAATTTGGTTCATAAGTTATTAATATAGGCCCTATGTACAGTAATACAGTAAGGTAAATATGATTAATTGTTTGAAACAACTTAATATTTATCCGATTAAATTGTTTGCTTTTAACCAATGTACATAATCTACTAAGTAGCATGGGCTATGCTATGTAAATACAACCTTATTAGTTATATTGTTCACAAACATAAGTCATAATCCAATACTGGTTGGAATACCCATATTTATAGGACATATTGAAAAATCTATACATTTTATTAAACACAGCTTCCTCTCACATATTCAAAATTAACGAATTTATTATTTTTCTAGTATTCCTCCGCGAGCAACAAGTTGATGTGATAAAAACCAGAGTGCGGGCTAAACACTCGATAAGGAACGCAAATTCGGCGAGTACATGCTTCCACAATATATAGGATTTTTTCGTCATAAATTATCCAAAATTATTGAAACTATTTTTATTTGAAAGGTAATTAAACTTCGAATGTGGATGTCTTTTTACATTTTTGATATTTGCTTTATTGAATAAGGAAAAAATCGCAAACTTTGACTTTGATTTAAGTCGAAGAACAAATTTAGTTAAAAACAAATTTTAAAAACTAAAAATATACACATTCGGACTGTTCTAACCTTTAAAATGACATATTCAGAATAATTTTCTAATCATTATTACTCCAGTAATCTTATTACCCGTTTAGCATTGCTCTTATGGGAGTTGAAATTCAAGATGGTGGCTGGGCTGGATCTGCAGAGCCTTAAGAACACGCACCTATTTTATCAGATACTGCGATGTTGCAAATGGCGCATCGTCATTTTGACGACACATAAGTAATCTAGGGTTATAGTCCATCCTCTCGGCCGTGATACCTGACTTCTCGGAACTCAACGCCCCCTCCACTAGTTTGCCACCGGCAGGCCCGGCGAGCGTGTAGGGAGGGGGCGTTGAGTTCCGAGAAGTCAGATATCACGGCCGAGCGGATAGACTATAAGTAATAGCAATGAATACAGAATACTTTAAGAAGCACAGGCTCCATGTTAAAAATTCTACGCAAAAAAATAGTTAAGCGGCCTACCACCGGGCTGTGCTGAAGTCGCCAAATCTGCAACTATTACTTCAAGAAACATCCACTAGAGAGTAGTGCAGTCGTATGAGACAGCCCCCTCCCCGTCTGCATCACAACTACAATTTGCCTTCGGCCGTCTTATGACCTTCACTTTTTACATCCCTTTAAAACTGTCTTGACAATTATTGTGCAATAGCATAACCAACAACGCTACTGAGGTGCTTCTTAAAACTGTGCGTGTCCCAGATACAAACCTTAAAACCTAACAAACACTATACCAAATTTATTGTCAACAAAATATTATTTTAGTTCTTGTTACAATAACTTAGCCTATATGTTTTCCTTTAGGTGTTCAAATAAATCACTATTTATGGGACTTAACTTTAATTTATTTACACGTACATGACACCTGAACATTGCACATGAAATTTTAACTAGTGGTAAAACGACCAATAACGTGTTGACTTTTAAAAATAGTTTTAAATTACATAATAAATTCTATACTACAAACATTAAATAAATGACAAAAGTATTATAATACTGTAAAAGTAGTGTTGTACATTTTAACACAATTGTATGTAATATAATAATTAAGTTTTTTAATAAACTGGTGCTATAATAGTGTTATGAATTAGTTAAAATAATTAATATGTCAGTTTTAAGATAGACTTTATTAAATTATGCAACTGTTACAGCTGAAACATCTAAACATTGAGAAATGTGTTTTATCCACGACTTGTTAAAAACACCTTTATTTTATTTTAAGTTAAATAAAATTACAGCTTACTATAAACATATATTAATAACATATACAACACAAGTTTTAATAAAAGGATCTTTTGACAGGTTCAGTTAAGTTCACAGTTTTAGATATAACGACGGCAAAACGAGGGCAAAGAGCTAATTTCCGATATTCGTAAAAATAAACTATACATGAATCAGTTAAAATCTGCATAATATTTTAAAAAAAGCAAAATTAATCTTAAGATTCTCCGAACATGAATATTCATACAAATTTACAAATATTAAATTTAATAAAAGGTTTTAAATGGACGCCATATGAATAACATCGGAACTGAGTTTGCAAGTTGCTGCGACGAGAAAACACAATAAGAATAAGTACATAATAATTAAGTAATAAATTAATAAATAATTTTAAATAAGAATAGTTGTCTGCTTTGTTTTCAAAAACAACATTTACTTTTTTACTCAGCTGTTATATTGAATTCGGTTGCAAAGTGGGAACACATGGCATTATAAATTAAATAGTCAAAAAAGATTAAAAATGGGCAAAACGTAGTTTTTTTTGCCAATTGCAAACTTATAACTTACGACTGAGTAAATTCAGGATTATGTACTTTTTTCATGGATTTTTCTATGAAATTGCAATTGAAAATTCGCTGAGTTTACAGGTCTGTTGCGACGGAGAAAAATACGTATTGGTCATAGATATAAAGACACCAAAAACTTTAATTAAAAACATACGCTTATGATTTAAAGGGAAAATTATCAAACGATGTAATTATTGTCTTTTTTAAACTGATCTTAACCTCTAAAAAAGATTAGTCTCGGTGATCTTGCCTCTCCTTATCTTTCACAGGAAATCTAAAGAAATGTAAATCCGGATTTCTTACACTACTATTAGGACACTGCAAATAATGACACTTAATTCCACTGGACATAATCACTTAAACACAAAATACTAATAATAACTTAATTTAATTGAATTACTTATTCTAAACTATATTCAAAGAAACGCATAGCTGGTGTCAAACGACGAGTAACTAGGAAAGGGTCCGTTGTTGACAGGGGTAGTGAGTAAAAGTTGCAAATGTTAGTTTTGCGCGGAGGAAGTGAGAGAGAAATATTGTTTGTACAATCTGGATCAAAAGAGTCTGGTACAGTCAAGCTTTGCTGCTAGCGCTCCTGTTCGTGGGTCGCCCAACTATTGTCTTCTAGTCGCTGAAAAGCGTAGACTTTTTCCCTATACCCCTGTGCTTCTTAAAGTATTCTGTATTCATTGGTAATAGTTAGTAATAATAGTTTTGGTTACAATGATAGGAAGCTGCCTGAGGAGCAGTGGGTATCGCACAGATAAATGTAGTGCCGTCCTGACGAGTGGCGCGGCCGTGCTTAATTTACTCTTGCCTTCAACCTGCCTTTCTGACCAGAGTACACTTCGTAAAAATTTTGTATGACAAAATAAGCTAAATTCAAGTCCTTATACTAATTTAAATTAAATACAAGTCCATCTACCCGAAAGATAAAAACATTCTCACAGACCAACTTTTCATGTCACGATTAAAACCCATATACAAGTTTTAACTTTAAATTGTAACATAAATTAGTAATACAATTATTTTACAACTTTAAATTGCACCATTACTGACCAACACTAATGTTTTGTCTGCATGCGAAATTTCGAAATTTGAACTTCATCGTAAGTCGGTCAAACAACAGTGTATTTGAAAAGCGCGCATTAAAATTTTCTCCGTGTAAATGGTGCATTTGACGTTTCCATACCATACCAAGATGGCGGAGTTGGCTTCAGCTGCTGTAATTAGTGCCCATGGTCTATCTAGGTTTTTTATACTTTACTATTATTGTAATCATTGTTAAAAGCGAAAGGCTGAAGGGTCGGGCTTATGTAGTAAGAAAGTTGTTCCACTCAGGAAGTTGTCCCCTACTCGGACAAGTTGTATTTCAAATTACATACATTTTTAGAATCTTAATGGACAATACAATGTAAGTTCTTTTCAAATATCCATTTACAAATTATTTAGTTAATCCTTTGAAACACGAAAATATCTATATTCAAGACAGCCAAAAAAATTTCTTTTTTGTCTAATAAAAAGAGTTTACAAGAAAGTTGTAAACGCGAGAATAATTTTGTATTTTATTATAAATTTTCAACGAGCCGTGAGCGAGTAATACATTTAATGCTTACGTTGCATTGAACACCGATTGTCGCTCTCTTACTTGATATGGACATTCTAGTGAACGATATCGGTACCGGTAGTATAGTGTGATACGATGTTATACAATAGTCGACTGTAGGCAGGGCCGGCGCAAGGACCATGCGGAACATGCTGACGCATGGGGCGCCGCCAGGAAGGGGGCGCCGACGCGCAAGCGAAGCCTGCGTCGGCGGCGCGGCGGCAAAACGTTCAAGACCAAAGCACCTTCAAAATTTTCCGAAATTTTTTTGCATTGAAAAATGTTTGCCTAAAGACGTAGCTTCCCTTTTCGGGTTTTAAAAGAAACTCCTTATTTCTGTTTAGCGCTTTTTTAGGGACAGACATCCTACACCGCTATAGTTCACCATCCTTTCAGAGTCGGCGCCCTTTAGTTTCAGTGAAAAATTCGCCCCCCCCGCCCCCTAAAGACCCGACCGCCCTTTTCGGGAATTAGAAGAAATGCCATATTTATTTTTGTCGCCTCTTTACGGACACAAAAGACCACATACACCAGATTAGGGCCCCATCCTATCGAAATCGGCGCTCTTTGGTTTCAGTGAAAAATTCACCCTCTTAAAGACGTGACCGCTCTTTTCGGGAATTAAAAGAAACGCGGAAACGCCCTATTTCTTTTTGGCACCTCTTTATGGATAGACAAGTTCAGGAACACGTACAACAGTATTGTATAGGGCGCAAACCATTCGAAATCGGCGCCCTTTGGTTTCAGTGAAAAATTTGCTCTCTTAAAGACACGACCGCCCTTTTCGGTCATTAAAAGAAACGCGGAAACGCCCTATTTCTTTTTGGCGCCTGTTTATGGATAGACAATATCAGGTACAGGTACAACTATTGTATTGGGCACAAACCATTCGAAATCGGCGCCCTTTGGTTTCAGTGAAAAATTCGCTCCTCTAAGGACGACACCGTCGTACATTTTATACTAACTTCACTAACATTTAATAATGTAATAATTATGTGTCAATAACAACAGTATAACATCTATTTATAGCCCGATTTGAAAATTGCCACGCTATTTTCTAGTACTTTTGAAGAAGGGTGGTAAAAGGTGGTAATTTTGGTATAATTGTTGCTCGATGTTATATTTTAATTTGATTTTATATACGGTAATTAAATAATTTCAATTGGTATGCATTTGATAATTGACCGTGCGAAGCTAGGTCTCCGTTTTAACTCGACCGTTTGGCATTTCGTCTGTGTGTCTGTCTCACGATTACGGCCAAACGCCTTGACCGATTTTGATGAATGTTCCTTATTCCTAGGCCGAGCCATGTATATATACGGGTTTTTCCATTTTTCATTTTTAACCCCTTAAATAAAATAAAAATGGCGGCCGGTTTCTCTCAGTGTAAACTTTTTTCAAAGCCAGTTTGTGGCTAACCGTAAGTCGAATTTAAAAACTCGAATAACATTTTGCGGGTAGCAAATTAGATTTAAAAAAAAAATTTGATTTTTTTCCGTATCTCAAACGGTAAGCTAACAAAATGGCCGTAAACTTCAAATTTGTAAAAAATCGTCAAAGTTTTTGTATTTCAACCATGTTTTTATACGTTTATTTTAAACCAATTCAAAAATGTTCCATAGCTTTTTTGTAGATAAAGGTTCACAGAATTCATATATGCCAGTAAAAAAAATGATTTAAGTAAAACGTAACAAAGTTATTAACTCAAGAAACAAGCATGTTCAGTAACGAAAGGAAAAAGTTCAACTTTAAGCCTACATAAAAAGTAGTAAAAATTGTTTGTAATTTTTTCATAAATGTAAAAAAGTTTTGTTATTTAGTTCTAAATAGAACTGTATAAAAATATTGATCAATTTCAAATTTCTTATTTTGAAAACACCAGTTTTTATGTTCCTACTACAAGACTGCTAACAAAACTAATCCTGTTTTGAATAGTAATAATTTAGGAATAATATCCTTTGCCCCAAAATGATATATTATTATAAGAAAGTGTAGAGAATAAATCAAAGAACTGAACTGTATACTTGTAAATTATTATTTTATAAAATTATTTGACTTAGCTTTACTTGAATTACAAAATGAGATGAAACAAATGAAACCTCGTGGCGATAAAGGACATACAAAAAATTACAGTAGGACAGCGTGGGAAGTGTTGGTACATGGGTTGAGATCACTATCACGACGCTTTAACATCGTTTGTTTTCATTATTTCTAATATTGGAATATGATATGGAACTGTAATAATTAAGTTTTAGTTATTTAAGAATGTAAATATTTAATTCTATGTTTTCCCTAAATACAGCGATATTTTTAGCTACCTTACGCATTATTAACCTAAACAAAACACAATGCCCCCTAAAAGAAAATCTTTAGCAGTTAAAGCTCAAGAAAAGAAAAAAACAAGTACTAGAAACCCCAGAATCGCGAGAATTGCAAAATAATGTTTCACTGGCTAAACCTTCTGTTTACTTCCTTACTGGCAAACTATTTTTAACCTAAGCTCGAAACCACATTTGTTATTTCAACGAGCGAGGTCTACTGTTCACAGAACTACTAGTGTACCCATTTTTTATTGCAATAAGGAGATATATAAATATATATACATATATAGGGGCGGGGGTTGTGTATAGAGGGGGCGCCAAAAATGACTCTCGCATGTTCAGGAAAAACCCCTTGCACCGGCCCTGACTGTAGGTTAGGTGCTTTGTCGTGCTTTAGAGTAGCCTAATAATTCCTTGTAATGAATAACATTAAAATACGTAATTGAAATAAGTAGGCTTGATAAATAAAATAACTGCAAATCTATACTAATATTATAAAGAGGTAAAGTTTGTTTTTGTGTTTTTTTTGTTTGTTTGTTTGTATGTAGGGGGTAATCTCTGGCACTACTGAACCGATTGAAAAAATAGTTTTACTAATAAAAAGATACACTATCCCTGAGTAACATAGGCTATAATTCATTTCGATAAACAATTTTTTTATTTAAATTTTTGTAAATTTAATCGGAAACAATTCTTAGGTTAGGCCTAGCATGATAAACCAACACATGTATTTGCATTTATTACCTTAACAACCAATTGAATAAAATAACAGACAATATAGCTGTTCGCTCCAATATTTCCATTAACAGCTGATTTCAAAATTTGAAGCAATTATTTTTGTATTTCTAGCTTTTAGGTTAGGATTTTAAAGTGTAGACCTGAGCCTTGCTGGTTCTTTTAACCATTATTATAACTGCTGTTATAAAATATAAGAAATAATTTAATTTGAACATTTAACATTATTTACCATCTTGTTTTGAGGTTATTATTAATTCTACACCTTTATTATAAATAAAACATAAAATTTGTTTTTAGAAGGTTCCATTGGGGGTTGGCGTGTGGAGCACGCAGGGATCTCCCCTAGTACAGTATAATTACGTATCTAATGTTATCAACTCCAACGTTTACGAAAAACAATTACGACGCTAAAGCCAAAATAGAAACTTCTGACGACCTCAAATCTTAATAGTAAATAGATATCCAATGCGCGACACAATAGGGGAATTGTTAATCAATTCTAAAGGACGGTAAACAATATACTATCCACGTATGTTTATGTATAACCTAATTTGATATCTTATTCAGTATAATTTGTAGACAGATGTAAAAATAGCTGAACATAGAAAACAAAAACTCACAATAAATCGGAGGGAAATTATAACTGAAGGGGGGGGGGAATGGGAAGGCTTGGAGGGGAAACGCCTAGCCCCTAGACTGTCCCTGACCTAAATTTGGCCTTGGAAAGTGTCAAGTCACAGCGATCCCACGACATAAAGTTACAATTACTAGCCCAACTTTTTTTATAAAAACTAATGTTACGATGAATGCGTAAAAACAATGTAATTTGAATATTTAAGTCTTAAAACCCACTAGGAGATATTTTTGTTAACATCTTAATATTTTAACAAATTAAAGTTTAAAATGCGTTTTCCATTACCCAATGCATGTATGAATACAAAAACATATAGACCTCCGTGTGACAAAATGTAAACTATACTGTAGTTTTAACGCTGATTTCTACCTAGGAACATTTCTTAAAATTGAGCTGCGGAGGCGAGAATAAAACATAAAATACACTACAATTTATGAGACAGAACTAACTAGAGTTCAAAGTAATAAAACTAATTATTTGACCTTATTTGTATATCACATAAGAATAAAAATATATAACAAAATTCAGGCTTTATGGTGGCCTAGTACCATTTACTTATATTGCATAGGGGTAGCAATACAATTTATTCCTTTGTCTATGCATCATCGAGAAATAAATGTCACCAATTTCAGCTCTCTATCTTCGTGGGAAGTTTTTGTGTATTTTTGTGAATGGGTAGTTTCCCATATTCACTCCATGAACACAAGTAATCGAAATTATACTGCTTTTAATCCTGCTTTATGGTTCTTAAAATAAGTTTTTCTCTTTATTTTTTTTATAACTACATAAGCATTTTAGGACATATACTTTATGTTTACTTATTTTGATCCAAGAAACCATATCCTAAAGTTTCGGAATGATTTTCTGAAACATCCAGTTTGGATTCTATAAATTGGAAAAGTAATAACGCAGTTCCTGAGTGAGTTTTTTAATTAAGGAGCTAGAAAAATTCCATTGATGTCGACCTTGCATACATCTAACGAGAACCAACAGCGGAAATATATTTAGATAAGACGTAAGACGTAAGTTAATATTGCTGAGCTGTAGCTTATGATAAAAGCCTCGTTCGATGTAGACTATTAGTTATTTATCAGGGGCCAATAGGAATTGCTTTAAGTTACTATGTTTTCTGTATCATTAAGACGCCATATTTTAAACTTGCATTCTGTAATTATTAAAATTAATTATCATAATTTGATTGTATACTATATTTGTGTGTGTAGGCCTATAAACAGCGAAGTTGAAGTTATACATTCCATCAAGTCTCGCGCCGCGTGATAAAAGGGAAAAAGTAAGTTTGATTCGCCCCACTCGTCACTATTTCTCTAACCCCCCCCCCCCCCCCCACTGCCGCATAGGCCTACACGATCTGTGAGTAGTGCGAGTGTGAAACTCACAATACAGACATTGTGTTCAACTGTCATACAAGCATCGTCAGTGTTAGTTATTATTATTTTTGCACCGTTCCAGTTAAAGTGTATTAGTGGAATTTAAAGTGAGTAGTGAAAATAGCATACTTAAACTTTCTACACAGGAAATCACATTAATCCAGTGTTGTGGTTAAAATTTCTGGACTTCAACATGAACTACCGCCGTCTTAGTACCATTAAGCGGGTGCGCGGGTTTCGTATTCGCGAACAATCGCTTTTTTTAGTGCCTTTAATCACTGAAGCGATACAATCTTCGCCGTCGCTAAAGATGACACGTAATGAAATATTGAACTACATCAATCGTATCTGTCCTTGTCTTCCGGCGGATCAACGCAGAAGAAAACACTTGATAGGGTTTGCACTGATTACAAGCGACAGATTCTCAAGGAAACAAAGAAGAAACGGTTTGGGCGATTTCTGGAGCGTCGCAAACTGTGACGATGCGACGGAAAGAGATAGGCTTACATCCTCCAACGCAGGTCCATCACCCGTAGGCCTACCGGCACCAGGAACTCCTCGTCGGCCTCATGATCCTGTTCGCAGCAATGAAGGTAATCCGAATTATAACCCACGACTTCCCGCCCACACAGAAAACCCACAGGAAACCCGTCCGAATACAGCCAATAACCCCGTAATAGAAGTAATCCGTCTACAACAACCCTATTTTCCTCCTCACAATTCTTACCCATACTATTTCAACCCTGCTTCTTTGCCGATCAACTTACACCCAGTTCCACTCTTCCCGATACCTTCGTCCTCTCAGTATGGCCAGGTCCCCCTATTCTATTCTTATCCCTTGCAGTACCCCTATGGCCCATTGCATTAAGTTACTGTACGATGCAATAGGCGTACATGGAAAACAATTATGTAGGTTAATAGTGTATAACTTAAAAATTATCTGTAATCAGGAGACAATTTGAAGTTTTGCTTCAATTAATTATTAATAGTGTTTGATTATGTAAAATCTAATTCTTGTATTTTAGCTCTTAGAATTTAAAATTAACTATTGTCGTAATCGTATGCAAGATTTTTGTGTTAACTACTTAAAATTTATTATGTATTACAATAGCAATTAGTGTATGAACTAACAGGGGCGGATTCAAGGCTATATCTGGGGGGGGGGGGGGGAAGCACTTTGGGAGGGATATGAAGCCTCCCCAACGAAAATGTTGAATAATTAGGAGTTAAAACGTGAAAATCTGTGCTCTAAAACTGCAATGTTGTTTCATACACAAGTGACTAAAACTATAACATTTTTTTGCAACATTATGCCTTTTGCCAATGAAAATTATAAAAAAATTCAAGTTAACGTGAGATGAGCGAATTTTGAAACAAAAACACGCACTCTAATAGAAAAAATTATTTAATTCTTTAAAATTAAAATTATTTTCAATATTATTAGAAAAATAATAACATACGGAAGTAATGTAATTTAAATATTACATTTCTTTATACAATAGCTTAAATGTCATATACAAGTTGATTCGGGTTATGTTCAAAGGTCAATAGACCTAAAAAAATTTAATCAATTACATTAAATTAGTGAACACGTTAGGTATCATAATAAAAATAGGTACACCGTTTTCAATTAGTTATTAATATTTAATTATTACAACTGTTAAACATAGACAATATTTACAAGACAATCTTAGCCTTTCTCTTGGAATTAAGTTTTGCAAATCTGTCAATAACTTTTTCGTGGTCTAGACGAAAATCTCGGTGTATGAACACCAAGGCAAGTCCATTGAGCCGTTTCTTACCACATCTAGATCTTAATTATGTTTTCAACAAACGAAGACTTGAAAAAGACCTTTCAGCGCTGGCAATGCTGACTGGAAGTGTAAGAAAGCATTTGAGCATTGTTTTGATCAATGGATATGTAAACAAGATAGACAGTTGACGAGGGGAGTGCGGGGTTATGACGTTATATATCTGGAATGTTTTATTTGAATTTATAAAATCATTATGTCTGGTTGTATTTATAAAATCAAAACGAGAAAAATGTTTAAGCCATAATTTATTTAGTGGAAGATTACTGTATAATACGCCCCCCCTTAAATCCGCCCCCCCTTAAATCCGCCCCCCCTTAAATCCGCCCCTGCTAACTAAAATGAATATGAGACAGGTCATTTTATGTTAAATTATATCTACAGTTCCTTATTATAATTATGTAGAGAGTATTGTAGTTTCTTGCCAATTTGTTTATGGTTATATTCGATAGTTAAGTTTTTATTTTGCACATAGTAGACAGGGTATTTCAGGACGAATGACCTTCACAGACGTATTCCTATCATAGAAATAATAAAAAGTTGATTTGTGACGTGATTTCCGCTCCAACGAGTGGCTTAAGCCCTACTAAAATAGCTGGGTCAAAAAGTAATCGGTAAATTCAGTTTGGGTTTTGTGCTTTATATGATTTTTAACCTGAAACATTGACTGAAACAGGTACCAGAAGTGTACTTAGAGTAGTTAAGGGAAAACCTAGGTTAAAAACACGAAAATCTGTTTGAACAACAATAACTTCATTAAATTGCGAATAAACAAAGATAGTTTTATAACAATATTGTTGAAATTTGATATAAACAAAGTTAATATAAACTTAATACAATATTTTTTTAAAATTAATTTCTGTTTAAAAACAAACACAACTAGGCCTACAAATTCTAAAAATGGAGCACCATAAATGAGGTAACATGATGATAAATTGTGCAGGCTTCCTTTTCTAAAAATAATTATATTACAAAGTCATTTAAAAAAAATTAAATAACTTACAGTAGACTAATTTTAAGTAAAATTATTTAAGATGAAATTTAATTAAATTAACAGTCCTAAATATTACAATAGATGATAAAAAATATCCCCCTCAATTGGCAAGACAAATTTGAGCGCGACGAATTAAGGGGGCGCTTCCCTGCCCGCCATATTGAATCTGATTCCCATAAGAGCAATGCTACAGAATAAGTCATTTTTTTCCGTTAATTCGTGGAATAAATTTAAAAATTTGGTTTCATTTTGAAGTACTGTCATATGCGGATGTTGATTGCCGAATAAATTTTAAGAAACCGTTTTATTTTTTTCATAAACGTATGATATAAATAGTAAAAAATAGTAAACTTTATTAATTTTTTTCTCAGTTGCAAAAAGAGATATTGCAAAAATCCTTAGCAATCAACACCCACAATCTATTTTACTTTAAGAAAAAAAATACAGCTTTCGTTTTTTAACAAAAACAGCACAAAAATATGCTTAATAGTGAAGGTATGTTTTGGTTATTTAACATTGAAATTTGATACCCAATATCGTAGTTTTGAATGTGGAGAGCCGAGCCTTAAGGGTCTGCTGTAGTGGCGGCCATCTTGGATTTTTATCCCATAAGAGCAATGTTAAATTTCAAACCATTTATTTCGTTTATTTTGTATCATAAAATTGTTTGCAAGGTCTCATTTTAAGCACAGTCTCAATATGCATCCGTTTTGCATTTACATTTTTTTTTTTTTAATGCTTTTGCATTTTTTGCTTTTGTTATGTAATTGACATTTTGTAAGTACAAAGTTTGAAAACAATACAAAATTAATATTGAAAAATAATTTGCTAGCCGGATCCGAAATTTTATAAAGAATATTCAGTTTTTTATCAACACTCAATTACAAAAGATAGACTTATAAAATGGTTTGAAATGAGGCAATGTCAAACCGTTCAGCTGCAAGAAATTGCACTGTTTAGATAGGGATATAGTGAGAAGCGCTTGCGTTTCCGGTTGCTTTCTCGTTTACTGGAGCAGACCCAAGGACGTCACTACCATATTTTGTGAGCTGTTTTTTTTATCTCTATGCACCTGTTTTATTAATTTATTTACATGAAAAGCCATATACAACCACTAAATTTACCCAGTAATTTTAGTATGCTTAATTCCCCTTTGCATCGGACATCGCGTTCAAAAAGCCTCTGACGAAGCGTTTTCGGTGAATTGTGTCAGATTCCTCCTGAAATACCCTGTGCAACAACTCTTGTAATAACTTTTTTAATTTGTCCTGTCAAAAAATAAAACACTGTAGTAAAAATGTGGTTGTGTTTATTTCGCTAATTATCAATTCCGTATCAAGACAGTGGTACATTGTAGTGATAGTGACTATACTGGTCGGATATGAAGTCTGGAAACGTCTGAATCTCTCGGCATCTAACCAACATAGAAAATGTTTGATCATTATTTTATATAACTTTTTGGTTGTAAAATTGTGACAACATCAGCCATGTTTGCAATATGGTGGCCTACTTTAAAATTTCTAATGGAAACCCCTATTTGTAATAATTTATATAATTTTAATTTTAAGACTGTTTAATGTTTTCGTGTAAATTAGACTTAAAATTGGTTCTTGGGGCGAGTAGAAGATTAACAAATATTTTCAATTTAAAAATCTTCAAATTACATGTTTGATCAAGTCCCACGATAAAAAGTATACGTTTAACAAAAATTAGTTAAATGTGAAGCTTTGGTTCATTGTGTTACTAAATAATAAATATATTGTTTATAACATCTTATTTTAGTTTTCCGAAGCTTTTCTCATTTCAAAGGAACAAAAATTAATTCTGATATTATCCATAAAATTCATTATAAAAAATGTATATATATATTGTGTAATATGACGAAAGGAAACCTGAAGAGAAACTTGAGAATGGCAGAATTGCCGAAACGGCCACTGTCCAACATGAAAAAAAAAAACAGAATATTGAAGACTGTAACTCTTATATTTAATATTTATATACTGTATATATTATTATGTTTTATGTTAGTATGTCCTAAGAAAATTATAGAACAACTAATTTCACTTTCTGTTTGAATAGCAGCCGTCTTTTTACTACATACTTTATTCAATGTAGGCCTATTGTGGATAAAATTAACATTAATGAAGTTGTTTCTCACTTCGTGTAAGATGTTTTTTTTATGTCATTATTTTGTAACTTAGTGCGACACTAATTATTTAAAAAAAAAGAAGAAAGAAAGCAGTCGTGGGACTGATAGAAATGAAAACTGTTATAAATATAGACAATCTTGTTTATGTTATTTTAATTTTTTTAGATTTCAGTTTTAAATGTGACAAGATAAAAATAACACAACTTACAAAATGAGGAAGCACAATGTCCATTTCAGAGGTATTAAAAAGTAAACTATTTTAACACAGCTTACAAAATGAAGAAGTACAATGTCCATTTCAGAGGTATTACCAAGTAAACTATTTTTTAAATTAATTTACGAAATGAGGAAGCACAATGTCCGTTTCAGAGGTATTACCAAGTAAACTACTTTAAATTAATTTACGAAATGAGGCAGCACAATGTCCGTTTCAGAGGTATTACCAAGTAAGCTATTTAAACTAAATTTATGAAATGATGAAGCACAATTTCCATTTCCGAGGTATACCAAGTAAACTATTTTAAATTAATTTACGAAATGAGAAAGCACAATGTCCGTTTCATAGGTATTACCAAGTAAACTATTTAAACAAAATTTATGAAAATATGACGCACAATGTCCATTTCCGAGGTATTATCAAGTAAACTATTTTAAATTAATTTACGAAATGAGGCAGCACAATGTCCGTTTCAGAGGTATTACCAAGTAAACTATTTAAACTAAATTTATGAAATGATGAAGCACAATATCCATTTCCGAGGAATACCAAGTAAACTATTTTAAATTAATTTACGAAATGAGGAAGCACAATGTGCGTTTTAGAGGTATTACCAAGTAAACTATTTAAACTAAATTTATGAAATGATGAAGCACAATGTCCATTTCCGAGGTATACCAAGTAAACTATTTTAAATTAATTTACGAAATGAGAAAGCACAATGTGCGTTTTATAGGTATTACCAATTTGCAGATTGTGAACAATTTAACTTCTTTATTGTTTTGTTTGAAAAGTTTAATATATTTAAATAAGTTTTGTAACTGGAGTTGTAACTTGTAACTGAGTTTTATTTAAACGTATTTCATTTCAGCCAGTATTTAACCAACAATTACATTTTCCAATCTAAAATCATGCTCTTTGCAAATGTCTTGCCAGGGTCGTGATTTCGTATATAAAATATAGACTGATCCTTACTTAAAAAATGGCGGTCTAATGACAACACCCCCAATTTTTTGACCTACGTTTTCCTTGTTCACGAAAAATCCCTGCCCACCCAAATTGTACGATATCAAATAAATGTGTGATAATCCTGTGATGTTCATTGTACACAAAGTGGGTGCTTTCTTTTCTTTAAAATAATACAAAGTAAAATAATATATTAGTCATCAACAATGGTACAAAATTTCATCTTCAAGATTTTTTAGTGGATATTTAATGGTTTAGCCTATAGTCATACAATGGCGTTTCCAAGGGTGGCTCTTGATCTAAACAAGCTGCAAACTAAATACAGTAGTATCCTAACAAATACAGTATAACATATTTCCTGAGCAACATATTGTTTACTAAAATTTTTTAGTTTTGTACAAAAACCATTAGTAGGATCTATTAAAAGTTGGTAACATCGTGTATCAATTTCAGAGTTGTATTCAATAGCCTAATACTTTAATTGTTACTTTTGTGCGCGAAAGTTCTCTGAAAATTAAGCATTTGTAACATTATTAGTTTTTATCAAGTAAAAGAGCCGATGATATTTCTGGAAAAGTTGGTAAGAAAGTGATCTGTTCAAGTAACAGATAATAAAGTGTGGCGTAATCTTTCGTGTTTTTATATGTTTTTACTCTTTATTTTTAACTTTGTCAGCAATATTTACACGCAATTGGAAAAACATCAGATCCGAGTTATCCGATCCAAACACCGCGCATAGTGCGGTTCTTACAAATCGATCATGATTTCCCATTTACCTGATCAAATTAAAGTACACACGCACATTTATAATAAGCATAAAGAATTTGTTTTCCTGTGTACATAACAACAGTACTAACACAATGCATAACCATACATTCATAAAACTAATA